>JAGDQP010005613.1:11573-63393 GCA_022664845.1 Lepisma saccharinum
TATATATATGTATGTGTGTGTGTGTGTGTGTGTGAGTGTGTGTGTGTGTGTGCACCGTGCTCACTGGTTAAACTAACTGATGATCGATTGTTAAACTAACTTCCAATCGCTTAGCATGCATGTGTGTTATAACTATGCTATGAGCATGTGTTGTGAGTTTAACTTTGCCTGGCTGTAATTCTAAGTACTTTACAATCAAGTGTGTGCATGATTAATGTCACATCAACATACTTTTTTCCTCATATTATATATAGTTTATTTTAAGATGCCAACAGATTCATTTAGTTACCCGCGATATAAGTCGCATGAGCATGAAACGTTATCCGATGTTGCTTCAAATATTAATGAAAATCAATTAACAGTACTCGATCAAAGGATTAAAGTAATTAACTTTGTAATCAATGAACTACGAAATATATTTTCTTCAAACATTGAAATAGAAATCACAGAAGCACAGCAACATATACTCGATTTACTTCAAGAGCTTGATAATGACCTGAAGAGTGTTATTCTTATATATTCACAGCTGTAAATAAAAATAATTTGACTGAAGTTCAAAATATCATAACAAGGATACACAATGAAGTACAACTAATAAAGAATTAATTTACTTCAAACACTGCTGCACAAAATTTATTTAATGATCTGAAAACAAAGCTTACGAAGATACAAAATAAATTTAACAATTTACAAAAAGCTGAACACTAGAAAATTCTGTTTAGAA
The DNA here is from genome assembly GCA_022664845.1 of Lepisma saccharinum. Lineage (NCBI taxonomy): Eukaryota > Metazoa > Arthropoda > Insecta > Zygentoma > Lepismatidae > Lepisma > Lepisma saccharinum. The sequence continues at coordinate 12,298 of JAGDQP010005613.1, forward strand.
TAATCCTTCCCAAGAAGATCTTCAAAAGATGAAAGAAGTCATATCGAAACTACAAAATGAACTTAAAACCATTCCTGATGACTCAAATAAACTACGTGACGATCTAACCAACCTACCTGTTTATAGAGATGTATCGGAAATTAGTAGAAAGCTTGGTGAGTTGGAAAGAATAAATAATATTTCAAAGCTCACAAATATTCAAATTGAACTAAAGAATCTACAGAACATTGGGAATGATTTTCCTAACGAGTTAACTAGTTTACAGGAAACACTCGCAAAGTTAAATAAAAAGTTAGAGGGTTTTATTCTTCCAACAGATTTAATCAATCTTCAGCATGTTGTGAGCACTCTTCAAAGTGATTTAGTAGAAATACAAAAGAACACACCGAAGCAATCTGATATCGAGAGTATACGTAAGTCTTCAAATGATTTCGCCGGTCGAGTGGTCTGCGGCGGTAGGCCATCGGCTCGAAGGTCCCGGGTTCGAGTCCCGGCAGGGGCATGGGTGTGGATTTTAACTGCTAAAGGCGAATCGTGACGGGCCGAAGTTCAAAGTTACTAGACTGGACCATATAAAATTAAAGTTTACCAATAGTTTTAAATGATTTAGCCACAAATCAAAGTCAAAATGAAATAAAATCGAAATTAAGTGCTCTCCAAGAAACTATTAACACACTCCCAACTTCGCAAGAAGTAGAAACAATAAAAAAGACAATAAGTAATATTCAAAACGTAATCGAAACCACAGAGAACCTCCCTGAAGTGATAGGAAATATTAAGGTTCAATTGCAAAACCTTGAAATCAGTATATCAATCCTTCCAACGTTAGAAGATCTTTCCGGTGTAGAAGAAATGTTGACGAGTATTCAGAATGAAGTTAAAGAAGCGATACAAGAACATTCGAAATTCATTTCTGTTCATGGTGTTAATGAAATAGCTAGTGGATTAAAGGATATGTTGAAAGGTTTAGAGGATACTACTCTAACACATAACACTCTCATTGCTGATATTCAGAAAAAGATTAGTGATCTAGAAACAAAATGTGCTTCTGTGACTAATACTCTTAATAACTTATCTGAAAAGTATGCTGACATTAACGAACTTCGTAATGTAGAAGCATCAATAGCTCTAATGCCCACAGTGACTCAGCTTTGGGAGGTGCAAAATAGTATTAAAAACTGTATTAGAACACAAAACGCTACTTTAGCGACCTAATGAAACTAGGCCCCTAAATAGTACAAGGCTCAACACAGCTGAGCATTAGTTAACATTAAACACGCAAATTTAGATAAACTGAACTGACTTGACTATTCCCTAAGATTACTGAAGCATTGAATCAAAATGTCAAACTTTAACTTCATTCGTAACCACTTTCTCACATATGGATAAATTAACACCTTGCGAACTGAAATGACGGAAGGCTTAGAACCTTTTCAGTAATACCACAGTGATGGTAGTTAATCTACATCATAATGAAACCCTTGACAAAAGAAGTAACTGATAAAAATGTAATTTACTTTACGAAAAAATTCATAAAAACGTAGTGCAAAAGACTGACTGCTTAGCTTCTTGGAAAAAAATGTTGAAGAAAAGTTTATGTACATGAGAACGAATTTTAAACATGCAGTTATTTCACATATTAAAATTGTAGATTATCTTGATTACAGAAGTACTCTGCTTAAGAACAGAGGAAAGATTTTGCAAACTTATTTTCCAAAATAAAAGATTAGTTTTTTTTCTCAAAAGCGGTAAACATACTATAAACATACCAATTCAGCCCAGTTAAGCAAAACTTCTACAATAACAAGAGTAATATTTTTCAACGAGAAAAGATTTATTTTCAATATAACAACTGGGCTGTAATTTACTGTTACTGTTGCAAAATCGTTATTAAATAAATTTGTATATAATTTCCATTTGTTTAAACTTCACACAGCCTAACCTCCGTTCAGACAATACAAACGTGATGCGCTATAGCTAGGTTAGGTGTAAAATCACAACATGATTTGCATTGAGCGAAGTTGGCCTACGATTTGCAAATGCAGCGAAGAAGACTTGAAACTTTTCTAATTACCGAAACGAACATAGCGAACAGTTAAAATCTTACGTTTGACAACTGTACTTATGTAGAAAGATCGTGTAATTTCAAACATATCAGATCCAAAAGAGCAAACAAAAGTGCTGAACGGAAAATTTAAGTGCATTCTAAATTATGGTATCCACTATAGTACATGGGTAAATATTCAACGTATACGGATCCTTTTCTATTGTGCTGAGATTTAGTTATCGAAATGTAGGTGAACCAGACTTGGATTTTTCGGAAGAGAAACAGGAATTTACATTACCTGAAAGTAACTTGGCCCCCAGCGTCTGTCAAATTAAGCAGACATCCTTGCGATGGACATCACCACACAGAGAAACCACACCAATTACATATCGAAGAAAGCACTGAACTACTTGCACACACACACACAGAAAGAGGGTATAAAGCCACAATGAAATTAAATTTTTATTTATTTCAGGAAACCAGCACTGCACACCACATACACCGCAACAAATCACTTCACACACTGATGAACGCTACTTCACATAACAAAAACCTGTTAAGATGCCTGTTGATATGCTCCTTCCAGTCCACTCCCGGTTCAAGCCAATATGGAGCGTGAAAGATGCAAACTGCAGTAATCGATACACAGCTCCCCTTTTAAGGAAACGGAAGTAACAGCTTACTAAAAGTTGTTGAAATATACCAATGGTTGTTGCTCTGCACTTATATAAACTTTTTTGACATTGGCTGCCTTAAATTTTGGTAGGACAGTGTAATTTTCGTAGCTTTCTGAGGCAGCGTGATTTTCGCAGCTTCACCTGCTCGACGACCATGTTCCAACTACTGAATGGAATCAGCCAATAAGAGAAGAGGACCAAACAGAAGGAAAAGCATAAAGGGGGGTTACCACTAAAATTCTGACAAAAATAAAACAACAATCAGATCTTTTTAACTGTTTATGAAGCTTTACAACGAAAAAAAATTAGTTGAAGAAAATGAAAGAATAAAATGTGCAAAGAAACATCAAGAAATAAATAGAAAAAGCAATAAAATACATATCCCGCCAAACAACAATCAAAGGAGTGTTTAGTATGGTGAATCTACATTTATCATCTGGACAAATAAATTCTTTGTAGAAACCAAAGACGAAAATATTGCTGACAAAGTACGAACATAAAACAAAAGCAGACGATACACAAAAAAGGGGAGAGGGACCAACCAAAATTGGGTCGTTACAGGACATACATGATTTATGGCAGGCAGATTTGGATAAAATGAACTCGGGGAACTTGAAAGGCTTAGCAAAATCAAACAGGGGCTATTCTTATCTTCTAATCACTATTGACACTTTCAGCAAGCATGCATGGTCTGTACCAGTTAAAAATAAAACAGGGAAGGAAGTTACACAAGCGTTTGAATCAATACGTAAAGCTACTGGACAAGCACCAAAGTTCTTGCAAACTGATCGCGGTAGCGAGTTCTATAATAAAGAGTATTAACTTATTGAAGCAAAGAGGTATTACTCTTCATACAGTGATAAGAAGGCTAATTGTTCAATTCTTTAATAGAACATTACGTAATTTGATGTGGAAGCAAGCAGTTCACACTGCAAGGCAATTACAAATGGTTCAATATATTACAAGCACTGATGAAGACGTATAATAACACAAAACATAGAACAGTTCAAATGAAACCAATGTATGCACTGAAGAAAGAAAATGAACATATATTAATATCAACAGTCTATAGCTAAAAGTATACACCATCATCCAAGGCGATATATAGAGTAGAAGACTATGTTTGAATTAGTAAATTTAAAAATAAGTTTGAAAGAGGCATTACTTGCAATTGGAGCACAGAAATATTTCAAATTGTTACAGTTTTAAGACTGATCCACCAACATATCACTTAAAAGATGAGCGCAATGAGCGCAATAAGGTCGTTTCTATCAGCGAGAACTAATGAAGACCCATATGTACATCTAATTGAAAATGTTATACGTAGAACTAAAACCAAAGCATTTGTTAAGTGGTTGGGATTATCTCCAGAGTATAACTCTTGGATCGATCTCAAAGCTATAATATAGTTAATTTTTTAATCATAATATAATCTAAAAAGTTTTAAAACACTAACTGAATGTGGAGTGTTAAGCAACGACTTTCGACATCTAATGATTTTCTTAAGTTGAATGGTAAACTTCTTCCTAATAACATTCGTTGCTTAATAATAGGTTCTTCTGGACGTGGGAAGACAACACTAGTGATTCATAATTTCATTCTAGCTCCGAATTGGCTTTACTGGGGAAGGAGACACTTATACGTATTCTCTCTAAAAGCTTAGAACAATTTAAGTATCAACAACTACAACACATTTATAATGATATTAAAAAATATTTCATTTTCAATTGGCTACATTCAAACCTTATGTTCTAAGGTTAGATGAATGCAAGCAAAGTTCTGTAATTATATTTGATGACTATATATTAAAGGATCAGAACGAGGTGCGGAACTACTTCATACAGGTTAGGCATAAAAGAATGGACTACTTTTACTTAGTACAAACATATAGTAATGTCCCGAAGCAACTTATTAGAGATAATGTAAACTTCTTATGTATATTTTGTCAAGATAACACGATCTTGAAACATATTTATAATGAATGTGTTGTTGGTGAGATGTCATTCAATATATTTAAAGATTTATATTGTGAAGCATGGAAGTATCCTTATGGCTTTATAACAATCGATATGACGAGAAAGTTGAGCGATGGAAAGTATAGAAATAAAATAGATAATTTCTTTATAATCGAGAGATGTTAATACGATTCGAATGTTATTACGTTTAACGTTTAGCAATTAATTGATGTACGTATGTATTATACGTATGCATGTTGTTACGTATGTATGTATCAATTCCTTTGTGCCTACCCTGTGTAAAGTAGTTCCGCACCTAGTTCTGATCCTCTAATATATAGTAACCAAATATAATTACAGAGCTTTGCTTGCATTCATCTAACTTTAGAACAGAAGGTTTGAATGTAGCCAATTGAAAATGAAATCTTTTTATAATATCAAAGCGAATATAATATACTATTTTTATAATGTCAAAGCGAAAATCGAATAATATTGAATTACAAAATCTCTTGGCGAAACGCTTTAAAGAATGGAAAGATATCACCGTAGCTATTTTGAAAAGCAAATACGACAAGAGAAACCATTGATCGAGGCGATAAAGAGCTTAGGAAAAGAAATTAAAAGAGTAACCGATGACAATAGAAATCTAATTACAGGATTTATCCCTGTAGCACAAGAAAATATAAATAACTATCCACTAACACCGGGTACCTCATTTGAGAAACAATTACTTGCTTCGTCTAAGGCACTGCCTGAGACTAAAAAAAGAAACATGATGATGATGAGAAAGAAATTCAATTAGGTCCATCAGCGAGTCTATACTTAAATACTAACAGATCTGATAAGGACGAAGTATTTGGTTTATATTCAATTGATATACATGGTGTAGTGCAGTGGAAAATTGGAAGTTACAACGTTTACCTTGATAATGATGATTTAATTATATAGTGAGCGTAAAGGTGCAGTTTCGTTTAGGCGATGGGCATATACGATAACCGCATCTAGTGAATGCGTGCGACGGAAGGATGTAGTCTCGTTTGTGTATTGGGCGCGTGTGCGACGCCGTACTGTATCTATACAAATATGTGATTTACTTTTCGTGCATTACAAGTTTATGTTCTTTCTGTAAACAATATTTTTTACAGTATCAGAATTTTAGATAGGATGACAAACAACTATAATAATAATATAAGCATCATTTTAAATTAAACTCAACTTTCATTCAATATAAAACAATACTGTTACTCTAAGCTGCTGAAATACTCTGCTGCCATCTATTGAACTCCAAACTTAGTACATCTGTGCATGCATTCTCTTTTTTTCGAGTTTTGCCAACAATTTCACAGCATTTTCGTCCAATTCTTGACGTAGCTTTCAATCCTCATCTCTGCTGAAGTTCATATTTGGTACAAAATAGCTCCAAATTCAAAGAAAAAACGAATGTAGACTGCACAATACTCTGCAACGCACCCGACTGATGCAGCTTGACTGGTCTCCGAGGAGTCGTTCCAACAGTTGCATGCGACATGATGCGTCCGATGCACAAACCAAACCGACTCCACTGATTTCCCTTCAACATATCAATGCAGTTTCGCGTGCAGCAGTTGCTTGTGATCATTGCATGCAATCATCACACAAACAAAACAGCACCTTAAGATCGCACATGATCCATCGTCTCCGACCTATGAAAAATTTAAAGAAACAGAAGGCTTATGGGAGTTAATAATTCGTAAACAACCGGTAGGCTACAACGATGAAGATTATGAAACTTATAAGAAGGCTTTTAAAATGACGAATGTATTATATCAAAATCATGATCCATCGCAGTATAGAGTGAAATCAAGCTCCAGTGATAAGTATAAGACATTAATTAAATCAATTTGGCTTGAACTTAAAACTAAAGGTGAGAGTTTGAAAGGAAGGAAGCAAGGAAAGGGGATTAACCGATATACAAGCATGCCGCAACATTTCATTTGGATGGATGATGTTAGAAAGTTAGTAGATAGATTATTAGTTATAGCAGGTGAAGAAGCAGCAGGAAACAAGAACTTTTATAATGAGAAAGTGGCCATAATGGATATGATTTCGTCTCGTTTATCTAATTTCATTGTTTCAAACCCAAGGGGTTTAGGGTATCTCATAAAGATCATTCATATATTTCCACCAAAAGTTTGGCAAACTATTGAAGGTAAGGGCTTAGTGAATGATATTAATAAATTGTCCTTCGAACTACACCTCCCCGGCTATAAATTTTGTGGTCCTGGGACACGTTTAGGTGAAAGATAGCGAGAGGTGATCGTGGTATAAATAGATTAGATCAAGCATGTCGAGAGCATGATATTTCATATACGAACTTTTAAAACCTATGAGATAGGCATAAGGTTGATCAAGACAGAGTTTAAAGCTTTTGATGGTGTTGTCAGCAAAGATGCTGATATAGGGAGAAGTTAGTTTTATTTGAAGTAAAAATGGCAATGAATACTAAACAAAAAATGGGTCGGGGGCTATAATACTTGCTTTGAGGGATTAATAATGGATTAAACACACTACGAAGTTGTATTCTACTTTTTATATATAATAAAAAGTTTTGCATATATAATATAGTTTTGTTTATGATGAAGGTCAAAGATATAGCATTTCATATCCCATCCCATGAATTAGAGTCATTAAACATTAATCACATTTTGCATAAAACACAACTTGCAAAGAAGCAAAGATGCTTAAAGAAGGGCCATAACATGGATCTAACATTAAGTCTAGCACAGTTAAAAGAACTTCATAATCAACCCAAAACTTGTGGTTTCATATTCACAATTCCTGCGATTCTTGCTGCATTGGAAGCTGTTGGTAATCTTGCAGGTGGCTCAGCAGCTAAAGCTAAGGCAGTAATATATACAAAGAAAAATAAGCAAGAGCTAGAAGAACAAAGACGACACAATGAAGTGATGGAATCATCAATTCTAGCTAGAGGTAAAGATCTTAAAAGGAAACAGAGAAAGAAAAGGATGTCACGAGCAATAAAAAAGGTTCTCGCCAATTTGGTATCGAACGTATAGCTAAAGAATTAAATATAAAACGTTTAAAGTTGTGTTCATGTCGGACAATCTGTCATCTACACCACCCTTCAAACATGAATGTGCTGTTTTTAACTTAGATAATTCAATTAATACTGGAACGCATTGGGTATGTTACTGATGTGATAATAATAAGGCATATGTATTTGATTCATTTGTAGGAGTGCCTCCTAAGTCTTTGACTGAATATTTAAGACCTAGTAATACAATACTTGAATATAATAGTGATCGAATACAACATTTTGATGATGTGATTTGTAGTCACTTATGTATTAAACTATTAAAGTTCTTATCTGATTTATATAATTTTCGTCAAGCTATTGAAAGATTGAAACTTGATTACTTAATGAATGATGTATGAGGTTTTAAAATACTATATAGTCTACATGTTAAAATTATAGTGTTGCACCTATCAGGGACTACACCAAAGCTTCGACTTAATCTTCATAATGAGATTAATAATGAAAACTACAATTTGAAGGTGGCACTGATTGGATTCTATAGCATGTATCTAACACCAAATGTAAAGAAAAATAATAATGCCTACTTTCATAAAGGAGAGAAACATAATATACCACCATCAGGCATCAACATTAGAAACAACACTACTAAAAAAGGTGCTCCTTATTGAAAATCATGTGACGCATCGCATAGAAGTTACACCATTTGTGCAAAACTTTAATGTAGAAACCATTGGTAAGTTGTTAGGTTTAAAAAATAATATCCATCTCATATCAGAAGAGACTTATGTGGGGCAGTTTCTTCCCAAGTTCTTAAGTATTGAAACATTTAATATACACTATAACCTAGCAATAGGCATGATTATAGCAGATGGCGAATATAAACAAAGAAACAAATATTATAGCTACATTTAAGCCATTAACAGAGTTCTTGGAACCAATTGCTTATAAGTCACAATATCCATTATTCTTTCCTATTCAACAGTCATATGCGCTCTATAGAAATAAATGTTACTAATGAATGGCATCAAGCAGTTAGTTTTGGTGGTGCAATAACAAGCGGAATTCATATGATTAAAGATGGTTCTTTAAAAAATTGAATATAATATAGTCTAGTTTTTATTATAATAGAGTTTATTGAGAGCTACGAGTATCAATCATTCCCACTGAATCGTCGTACATTCAACAATTTAAATGAACCAAATAAGGATATTGAGTTCATTATAGACGTTGGTGATGGCATTACTCTGATCTATACATACAGTTTGAAGTTATTGGCAGGGATGCTGGAGGAACCTTTGCAGCAGGATCAAAAAATAAGCTGATAGACAATTTTGTTCCGTATTTATTTTTTCAGGTAGAGATAAGAAAGAATGGCACTGTTATTGATAGAATCAATTATCCAGGTATTACATCAACTGCTATCGCTACATGTCGATTCTCAAAGCCTGATCTTGAATATTATAAGTTAGGTGCATTAATTAGTGATTAGAAGCTTCCACGGAAAGAAACCAGTGTTGTTCCCTCTGCGCCTACTGTTCGGCTTCTTTAGTGACTATAAAGAAATTATGTGGAAGGGTGGTTTGCGAATAACATTTAAGAGTGCAAATAATATTTAATTTTATTGATGGAAAGCAAAGAAAGCGGATGGTAGTTTAGATGATAGTACACTACCTCATGCGGGTAAACTTGTGATCATCTCAATGGAACTGAGAATGACAATTGTTGAATATGAAAAGAGTTATGCGATGAAACTAAAAGCTGATACCCTAAATACCAATTCAGTTTCATATATATCAAATTATTTAACGGCACATATCTGGTTCTTATTTCGAATTTGATGTAACAACACAGTTCAATTCATTGCAGTTTGATATGCCCTATTTCGTAATTTTTATCTTTCAAACTAGTCTTGATGACGTACAGTAAGTATGATCAATGCCAGTAAGTTTGATTAATGCAAAGTTAAAAATATTTATTTAAAGAATTGTCGTACTGAAATATTCCCTAATGAGATCTTAAATCTAGATATCACAAAAGCTGATTATCTGAAATTATATTATAGCTATGCGGCTTATAAGCGTGTGACACCAAAAAGTACTTATATGATGTAGAACCCAACAGAGTTTATCGAGAATAGGTCCATGTGTATTATTAATATACAAGCAAACGAAAGCAAGTAGTAGTGAATGAAAGGAGGAATATTACAATTATAGTGGACTTTGAAGAAGCAGTGCTGAAAATACCTTTTGCACAGTGGTACTAATAGCTCAAACTTCATACATTTATGACGTGAAGAATGAAAGGGTATTGGAGCAATGTTAATAAAAGTATCAACACAATTATATCTAATGCAACCATAATCTAAACCAAGTTTACTTTTTAATTAAAAATTGGAATTCCAGTATTCACCTTGAAGCTTATCAGCACATTAAAGATTATAAAGCCTACACATTCCCTAGTGGTTGCGAGTGTAATACAGCGTGCATACAGAAAAGTGTCAACTATTACATGCATTCAGTTTTCATTTCAACAAATAAAAACACCCAAGTTATCTGGCACTATACTGTTTATTGTATATATGAAGATATATATTACTATGAAATGAAATTATTGAAATAGCTTCGACGACATTCGAATGTTGGAGTTTCAACCAATACTGAAGTTGGACAACGTTGCGTAATGCGCAACCAAACATCTGAATGGGATTATAGTATGTACATGATTTCACACTTATTTTTAAATTAAATGCGTTCAGAGAAGTACATCCTTGATCAGTATCAACCTTTACAATACTCAATTGAAATATCTTTTTGATCATTTCAACTTTTTCTTTGCCTTTACAATAAAATATAGCGTCAGGTTCATACATTAAATTCGTCATTTTACGTAAATAAGTAACACTGTACCCATTAGAAGTATCCTACTAAAGTCCGTGAAAAATTCTTCTGAGTAAACTACTCGGTCTGTTTTTGATAAGCAGAAGGTAATTCTGTAATTTCACAGGGAAGATTGACCATACAATCAAATACCATGTTGGCATCACAAGCCATCATACTAAATTCTCTAATAATAAATTCATGACGGGATATTTTAAATCCTTACATATCAAGGATGTACTGCTTGGAACAACCATTTATACTTGCACCTCACTGAAACCTCAGTGTGTTAACTGCAAAGGTGAGGACACGGTCTGGGCACGTGACTGTTCCATTTTTAAGGAAGAAAATCGAAATCGAGAGCTGATGGTATTAGATAAAATGTCTTCTGGTGATGCAAAACGTCGATTAAAAGAGTTTCAGCGCACCCTTCCATCTGGTGCGTTTTCAGAAGTAGTAGCAAGAACACCAGTTAAAACTGTCTCGGTTGGCACCCAGACAGTTAATGTGTCAACACATAGTCTCGTGTACCTGTAGACCATCTGAAGCATCAAAGGGGCTCAGAGACTCCTCGCGATATGCCGAAGCAGAGTGCTGGACAACAGATATCTGTGCAGAATCCTATAACTCTAAGTCTACTTTTAGTCCCAATAAAGTTTCAAAAGTTGCACGAGCTTCGCCACTCGCGACAAGCATTAAGTGTCTGACACAAGTTTTGACTGCTCAGTTAGCTCAGGAAAAGTCTCCACAAGCTATCGATCAACCAAGTTTATCTTTAACCTCAGACATGATTTAGGACAATCTGATGGATACCGATCGGAATCACGTGAGAAGGAAAAGGAAACTACATTTAAACCTAAACTTAGACGGTGATATTTTCTTGATTTTCATCCTATGTTTTGCAGAGAGCTTTTATAATTTCCGACTATTTGAGATGATCATGCCCTTTAGCTCTAAAGTTTTAAGCTGTATTATTGTTTACTATTATGAAGGCCCATTTACAGCCTTTTTGTTTTTGACTTGTTATGCTAAAGGCTCTATACATAAATGTTTTTTATTAATCGTTATACTGGCCATTTACACCAGTAAGCTGTTTCTGAAGATCTTTTACATATTCAGTTTTATATGATTTTATTATTTTAATTAACAGCTAAGTTTTGACGTAACAAAGAGAAGGGACTTCCCCCGTATTCGGAAGGGCGTAAACCATAGTGCTGTTACCGCCCATAAAATTCATTTTACTTACTTCAACTCAGTAACTTTGAAGATGTCTCAGGTGTCGTTGGAAAGGTCTCAGTGCGACGAATTCAAACTCGTATAGATAATCCAGATCACAGGTGCGGGTCCCGAGAAAGGGTGACAATCTTCAACTCAGGAACTACTAGGCCTAGGAATGTGGTTGAAGTGTCTCTGGATTGGTATCGGCGAGCCGAGTACACACTGTGTAGAGTTATGGTATAGCTAATCAAGAGCACAAGGGCGGGTCCCGACAAAGGGAAAACCAAAATTACAATGAGTGTGTCAAAAATTACTGTGTCCATGCTGCCTTGAACACTCAGTCCGGGCCTGGTAAGAATTACTTTTGAATAAGAAAATTCTCCATTAAATAGGACATTTAACAGAATATAAAACAAGGACAATAACTGAGAAACACGCCAGTAATGTTTAGGGTTCTCTTAAGTTAAGAGATTCATGCCGAAATTTGCCATGTACTAAAGGTCCAGATATACAACATTGTTCCTAATTACTGCAGTGTATGTGGAACTCAGTCGATTACTAAGAATACTTTTATTGATTGATTAAACACAATCTACCAATGAAATTGATAGCTATTGTCGTCTTTTCCTATGTGGACAGTGGCGACGTAAGGCAAACTAAAGCCGGGGCAAGTGAAATTGATTGAGGCCCACTCGCGAATACAATTGTGAGCTCAGACTGCTACTATTCGCCGTATATCCTATTTCCCAGTTATTCCAAGTTCTACCCGAAACTGGGCCAAGACGGAGAACCTCGTTCACTCACTATATAATCTATGCATGCTAATGAATATTGAGATTGTGGAGAGTCATTCTTTTCAACCATCCGATTACAGCCAAGCGCACAAATAAGTTCTAAGACGGCATAGTTATTGCGTCTCCGACCACCATCAAGGTACTCTACTGATTCATCTTAACTAGCGATTATTTACTTGTGTCGGCGACCATCGCACAGTGCGAAGAAAATCCAAACGACAGAAAACACGGCGAAATTAATATCGTCTGAACGCTGAGAGAATGTTGGTTGGATGTTGGTCAGGTGTGCTAGCTGCTTCACATTCACGTAGTGTACGGAATATAGCATGTTTCATTTTGACGAAGGTGCTAAAAACAGCTGTGTAACGGGTTGCTTATATCACAGTTCTTCATTCGGCTATTGTGAGGTAAATTAAATGGGTTGATGAGGTCTCCCCAGGTACAAAACAAATGCTGTTGATGTTGATGATATCAAGACTTGCTTGCTTGTTTTTTAAGCATATGTAATTTCTAAGCATTTTAAAAATTATCTATACTATTAATAAAATGTAAGAAACATACTTCAAAGCACCCCAAAACAAACGTAACCAAAAATGTGGAATTAATAAACTATAGATATGTGAAAAGCATGGAGGCTTAACCATTACATTTCCAGGCGTCTATTTCTAAACAGGTCCTTGTCCATCCACCATAAATATTAGGAAATTAACACACTAACAGATGTAATAACAGTTGTTATTTACTTCTAAATTTTAAACGCTAGGGAAAATTTGCAGGTATGAATATCTTTTAGAAAGTTGGAGAAGGAAATTGTTTAGCAATATTTTACTTTTGCAAAATAATATTGGAAAAGGAAAATTATATACAACTTTTACTGTTAATTATGCTTCTGTCCCTTACTTTCTTACGAAATTTACATGGTTGAAAACTTATGGAATCGTAAAATCTAACTAATATGTTCGAAAGTGATAAAACGAACTCAACAATGCCACTATTTCAATTTAAAAACTTTTGCACAAGGATATGGGTAGATATGCCCGCCTGACTTGTAACTTCTGTAGTAATATTTCGGGTATGCTATGCGCGTACGACTTTTGTACTTTTTGTAATAAACTGTCAGACACGTTACGCATTAGTAAATCGAAGAAATTTTTCTAATTTGTTTACAATAGCTCAGAGGTAATCAGGAGTGCAATCATCCATTCTGTAAGATTTATATCCCCTTTTAGAGGTAAGAACTCATGAAAGAAATATATCATTTTTTACACCTTAAAAGTTATAGCTGGGTCTCATTCCCACCCCATGCCACTAGTAAGTCTAGTCCATCACTTTTGCACACCAGCAACCACTCCACCCCATTCCACTACATCGTTACAACTGTTAACCAGTCCCTGACTTTTCAGCTGTCTTTCATTCACAAAAGATGTGGATTCTACACGCATCATCGCCAAGTATTTACGCAAGCAACATGTTTTGTCATGTTTATGGGGGTTTTACGCAGAAGGTTGCAGCTAGTGGCAGCTAAATGTTGGATGTCCTGAAAATATTTATCCTAAACTTTATATTAACGAAAAATTAGAGCTTGACCTCGCTTGGCATTTTTTGTGCATCTCGATGAAATTGGGAAAATCATCAAAACTTTTACGTGAGTATTTATTGTATATTACAAAAACGTTAGGATACAAATTGCATTGTAGATGCGCTAGAAACTTGCCGGTTTTTTTTTGTTTTTTCTTACATAAATTATTTGTCTCAATGGCAGCTGCAGATAAAAAATGTACATAAACACACACCGAACATGTTGGTGAAATGGATAACTTTGAGCGCAAGTGCACTAAGGATTATGCGTTTCAGGTTTACAAACGAAGCGGTTTAGTGTCTATTGGACATTTAACTACAATATATGATGGCTTTCGAGTTTCTTTTTTAAGTTTAAATTATGAAATTTTGTCCCAGTTGCGGCGGGGGGCCCTCGACACTTGGGGCCCGGGATGGTGGCACCACTCGCCCCGCCCTACTGTATGTGGATTTTGGTATTTAATATTGGGTTATATGTCTATGTTTCAGTTGAGACGTTAGTCCTAATCAAGCGACGACCTAGAACAAGCGGTCCAATGCTCATCTTGTAATCTGGAGCAGTGGAGTTTAATTGTCGGCGCCGACCAGTACTGAGGTTTTCGCTGGTTTTCCTCGGTCACACCAGAAAATGGTGGCATAGTACTCTGAATAAGGCATGGCCAACTCCTTCTATAGCCCTTCCTTTTCTTTTATTGTTGTTAAATATATACAGTGTAAAATGCCCGACATTGGGTTGTATCTCACGATAGTTAGTGAATAATTAAAGAAATGAAACGAATGTGTAATGTGTTACTGCCCCGAAGTTAAAAGTAACTTAACATAATCTCCTCGTCGATATCAATTCAACCAGAAAAGTTACAGGAAAGCATTTATCAAAAAATAAATATATTGCCGTATTCTACTAACAGATTCCATATGTTCTAAATGAACAAAATGTTGGCGGCCCAACGTCGTGCCTTTGGCACCAAATTCGCGCCGATATCGACACGAGGCGTCTACTCAATGACCGAATGTTGCACAAAACTCGAGGTTCTGCTGATCATGGTGGGCTGACGTCGATCCGCCAAATTGCCTACTTTCACCCCCAAATCCCAAACCAAAAAGAGAATTGATGGTTGGTGTCTATTGGTATTAGTTGAACTTTGTACATTCCCTTCGTGATGATATATAAATCAAGTTTGTAAAGGTTCCAACTGTCTCAAGGGGGATTTGAACTTGGTACCTTCTGATTTGTAGCTCGTAATTCTAACCACTAACTGTGAAAGCATCTTCATAGTGTCTAATATTTAACTTGAAAATCGCAAAGTCACTTGTGAAATGCTGCTTCAACGCCACGAAAGAAAATCCTTTTTGTATCGAATTGTGACGGGTGACGAAAAATGGATTTATTTTGAAAACCCGAAGCGGAAAAAATCGTGGCTATCAGCTGGCGTAGCCGGTCCTTCAACACCAAGGCCAAATCGCTTCGGCAAGAAGACCATGCTTTGTGTCTGGTGGGACCAGAGCGGTATTGTGTATCATGAACTCTTGAAGCCCGGCGAAACCGTTAATGCACAATTTATCGCCAACAAATGATTAATTTAAATCACGCATTGATCGAAAGACGACCGGAATGGGCCCGAAGACATGGCAAAATGATTGTGTTACACGACAATGCGCCGTCTCACACAGCAAAACCAGTGAAAGACACCTTGAAATCGTTTGGATGGGACATGCATCCGCACCCGCCGTACTCCCCAGATCTGGCGAAATCTGACTATCACCTCTTCGCATCAATGGGGCACGCGCTCGCAGAGCAGCACTTCAGCAATTTCGAAGACGTTGGAAAATGGCTCGGCGAATGGTTTGTCGCAAAAGACAAGCAGTTTTTCTGGCATGGTATGCATCAATTACCTGAAAGATGGGCGAAATGTGTAGAAGCCGATGGCCAATATTTTGAATAAAACAAAATTAATTTCCCTTGAAAATTACGTGTTTTCTTTACCGCAAAAACTTATGCATACACCTGGTACACTAAACGAAATAGAATAGACTATGAAGTTTCTATTGGGTATTCTTATCAAATTTAAACAGTAAAAAGGTGTCTTGTTTCTGTGACAAGTTCCAGCCCCATCCAAAAGTAATTTGTGGATCCGTCACTGCCGAACACCTCTAAAATTGGGTGCACATGCGTTCGTAAGTCTGCATTCAACGTGGCGGTGACTACAGTGGTTACTCATGGCAACAACATTCAGCTTTGACATGACGCTGACAAGTTTGACCTTGTAACTAGTGTCAATGTAATACATCATGTGGACTAACTTGCTGTATATGTTTCATTCACCTTCTTACTAGTGCTGGGATTTTGTCTTCCAGCATTGTATCAATTTACAAATAAATTTATTATTTTTCTCACCTGCACAATGTTTCTGTTCATTTCCTTTTCCTTCTTTTCAGTCATGGTTATTACCTCTTGGTAACTGTTATCTATCTCTTTCTCAGGATCTGTTGGAAAGAGAAATACTATGTCATTTTTTGTGTTTGCAAGATGCTACACTACACGGAAATCATACTTTCGAATGTTCGTGCAAAGAACTGTTGAATAAGGTATTCTAAACTTATATCCAAATGTACGTATAACAAACTCATAATCCGTAGTCTCTTAAGTTCCGAAAAGCCACAAGAAGTTATTTCATACGTGATTAACTAACAGATGCACAACACATCACTCCTGCAACGTAAATATTGAAATATTCGGAAAAGTCAAAAATATCAACATTTTTGTGATAATTTTCCGTAAGTAGCCACTAATGCATTTTCCGCTCACGCTTCCACACAAATATATGCGAAGACGAGGCTTGGTTTAGGAATTATGCGCAGAAGTGACGCCCCATTACTAGTCTTAGGGCCGACTGTAAAGACAGAGTTTAGTCTTAGTCTAAGTTAGGCTTAGGCTTAAACATCAATTTTCGAATGCACCACCTTAGCCTAAACCATGATCTAGCCATGGTCTGCAGTCGGCCTTCCACTGCAGTGGCTCTCCTAATGGAACTGCTTGGCTTCATTCGCCTATCCTTGCCACTGCAGTGACTCGATTTGAATGCTACAATTTAATATTGTGTATTTGTAAAAGTAGCCTGTGGCTGTGTCACTACCACCACTAAATGTAGTTGTGTTTACGCAAACCTTAGCCATTCGCTGAACTACTTACA
The DNA here is from genome assembly GCA_022664845.1 of Lepisma saccharinum. Taxonomy (NCBI): domain Eukaryota; kingdom Metazoa; phylum Arthropoda; class Insecta; order Zygentoma; family Lepismatidae; genus Lepisma; species Lepisma saccharinum. Next base: position 29,671 of record JAGDQP010005613.1, read on the forward strand.
AATAGCACTCGAAAATAGTGCTGCAGCAAGTGCCTGCCTAGCGTAGTGACGACAGCGTCGGATTATTGCATTGGAGGCTCCTTGTTCGATTCCAGCCTACATCTAAGAAAATGCCCTGCTTTCGCTTCCCTTGCTTTTTTTCATTTTCCACAATTCAATGAAATGGGTTTCCTCTCTTACGTTCTGTTATTATACGCGATGAAAACAAAATGTATTTTCAACATTTCACAGAATCCACAAGTATAGGTTAGAAAGTCAGCTTAGATTTTTCCGTTATACACAGTGTAAAAATCCTGCGCATAGTATTTACATATCAAACATTAGCCACGCCCTCTGCTAATTCACTCACTGTGCTGGTTTCACTTCTGCGCATAATTCCTTCACCGAGGCAGTCGTTAAATGTTGACCTTGATCAATCACTCCACTTCCTCCTTTCTATTCATAGATTAAATATGGTTGCTCTGTTTTCTGTGCGCAAAGAGACGAAAGAAAAGCAGCGAAAAATGGTGTTAGCGCTTACAATATCGTGTAACGTAAAATATGAGAAAGTACTTAAAATAAGAACTTGTAGTTCATGAAAAAGTACAAAACAATCTTGTAATATTTTCGAACTTAACAACACTAGTAGTAAAACTTTACTCACCCATGTATCTACTATCGTCGCCGACGGATGTCTTATTATTGCTAAAACTCCACGAGACAGACACTTCTGTACCATTGGTAAACACACTTTCCCATCCACCGCCAGCTGAATGTCCTATTTAGTTTAATTGACATGTAAGATCAAGAAAAGTAAGATTAGGTTTTCTTAGTTCTATTTCAATTAATATGTATGCCCAGAAGTATTATTGGCATAATTTTATTTACGTTTACATATTTTACATTGTAATTTACAGAATTATTATTTTTAATGATGTAGCGACCCATTTTCGCTTGGTCGCAACATATCTTACCCTCTCCCCATTTTATGTGTGTCTTCTTTTTCTTTTTTGTTCGTGCTTTGTCGGCGATATTTTTTGTCTTCGGCTTTCTTCAAAGAGTTTTATTTGTCCAGATGACAATGAAGATTAGCCATTCATTTTTCTCTTTCATTGTTGTGTTGGCGGGATTTTATCTGTATTGCTTTTTCATTTCATTACTTAATATTTCCTTGTAAATTTTATTGCCTTATTTCCTCAACAAAGTTTATTTCGTTTAAAATTTTCAGAAACAAACAAAAAGATCTAATTGTTGTTTTATTACGTTAGAAATCCAATTGGCTAAGCAACACCCTTTCTCTCCGGGTCGTCTGGTTTGATCTTTTTCTCTGATTGGCTGAGGCCAGAAAGTAGTGGAAAGCTGCGTTAAATCAGGTTGCCTACATAATTTATATTAAAAGTATTTATAACGCAGCCCAATATTTAAAAGTTTACTAATATAAAATAGCAGCCTCTTCTGAAGTAAATATATATATATATATATATATATATATATATATATATATATATATATATATATATATGTGTGTGTGTGTGTGTGTGTGTGTGTGTGTGTGTGTGTGTGTGTGTGTGTGTGTGTGTGTTTCGGGAAGCAGTATTCGTCAAATTCTTCATGAGAACTGAGAACTGAATTTCTGTTACTGGCGTCCTGCACCGTCCGTTATGGCTACCCTTGGAAAAGTGTAGAGTGAAGTTTTTTGTGGTTCATCAGTGTGTGTGGTGATTTCTGAAATGTATGTGGTGTACAGTGGATTTCCTTATTATTCTTTAATAAAAAAAATATATCATTTGTGGTGCTAAGTCCCTTTCATCTGAGTGTGAAAGTGATTTAGTGAAATTTTTAGTATGCCAGTGGTTGGTGGCTTTACTAGTAGAAGTATGTGTGAAGTGGTCATTTCCGCCTAATTTGGTAGGCGCCGGGGTCGGTTTTCTGGCAAGTAATGTATGATGAATGTTTTGAAATTCCTCTTTCTCTCCCAGAAACCCAAGTCTGTTTCACCTACGTTCAGATAGCTAAATTTCAGCACGCTAGATACGTTGTATATTTTACCTTGTTGTATGGTTGACGTTACCTCTCAGAATGCACGTTATTTTCCACTCAGCATTTTTGTTTGCTCTTTTCGGAAACTGGTATGTTTAAAATTGCACGAAATTTCTACATGTCCGTTTCATCAAACGTAAGATTGTATCGATTCTCTGTTTTATTCCGGTAACCAGCAAAGTCAAAGCTTCTTCGTTGCGTTAGCAGCCGTAAGCCATTTTTATTCATAGAAATTCGTGTTGTTAATACCCAACCCAACCATAGTATAGCAAGATTGTATTATCAGAACGGAGGTTAGGTTGTGTGAAGTTTGAAAAATGGAAATTACATACGAGATGTTTTAGCAACGTTTTGAAAATATCAAACTAAATTGCTGCCCAGTAGCTACATTGTAAATAAAAATGTTGGTCTTCAGTAATTGTGAAAATTTTTATTCACTAGCCTATTTATAGAATGTCTACCACGATTTGGAATGCAAAAGTAACCTAATCTTTTGAAAAATATGTGAAATCTTATCTCAGCTCTTAGGCAGAGCTTTTCTCTAAATAATTAATTTACCTTTTTGTCATGTGAAATTAACAGCTTATTTTGATGTTCAAGAGATTCTCTTCGGAACTTTTTTTTTTTTAAGAAAATTTAGCAATCAGTCTTTTTGACTTGCGTTTGTTATTTTTGAGTAAAAATAAATGACAATTTTACAAGATATTTCTTGTGTCAAGGTTTTCATTATGATGTAGATAGATTACCATTACTGTGGTATTGCTAGAGAGGTTCCCAACCTTTCGCTATTTCGGTCCGCGAAGTGTTAACTTATGTATATGTGAGAAGGTAACTGCAGATGAAGTTAAAGTTTGATATTTGATCCAATGCTCGTATTCTGCTTTTGCCGACTTTCTGCGTTCTAGCACTTCTTTTCGGGCTTCTTCCATGCATGCTTCGTGGTACGAGAATAGTGCGTGTTTTGTCTTCGATGGTCCTCGGCTGAAGCAGGGTGCTAATGGGTAGGTAGGTACGTACCTTCCTGCCTTCAGGTCCAATAACGGTTTTCTCTCGTTATGTGCCCTCTCCTGTGGCGTAATGTCGGCTTGTCTCCAGGGTATGTTTGACCACGTTGAGTTTGGGTAAACCCCCTTTTTGCAACAGGGCACCGCGGGCCTCTGGTTTGCTGATGAACCCACCTACTTTCGTTTGTTGGAGCAGCCTATGGGACATTACAATGACCACGTACTAAAAAGTACATGTTCGTTATTGTATAATATATACAAAAGTAAGTGCATCAAAATTGTGGCTTAGATGGAATTTTTAAATGCATATGATAGGTGAATGATATACTCAAACGCCTGACATGAATGATGATGCACTTAATTGCATAGCGAAATGTGATTGAGAATATAATCTCAAAAAACACATTAATCATCATATCAATCTAATGGTTTGCACACACCGAAGCATACAAACACTCACAAAATAACTTAAAATATTAAATGATGTTTTTAGAAGATGACACGTATCATTGCTAACTACAGTCCTCGTTCATCAATAATATTAAAATTAAAAGAAAACTTAATTTCCTTTATCATTTTTAACAAGCATAAAATGTAAATATACGTTAGATGATTTTGAATTTACTTTCAAGCAAGGTACGTAATTTTCAATCTTTTAATTTTATATTTACCAATCTTATCATGATTCTTGGTCCAGTTCCATGATGTTGTGTTTTCCATTCGATTCATCACACTCCAAGTATCACCAGTTCCACTTTCATGGTTAATATTCCAAGATCTTGTTTCGCCATGGCCTTTCTCTCCATCTGTTGTTGTCCAGTTGACCACTGTGATGCTTGTGTAGCCGTTTGGACTATCCCATGTCACAGTATTGCTGTCAAGAGATTTGTCTGGTCCTTTCCAACTCCAAACTAATCCATGCTGTGATGTCTCCCCCAAGTCTTGAGTCCAAACTTTTGCTTTTCCTTTGCCTTCTTCATTAGGATCAGTCCATTCCCACGATTTGATGTTCTCTTCAGCCTAATAGCAAAGAAAAAAGGAAAGTAAAATAAAGCCAGGAGAACTATTTTGCCAGTTTAAAGCTGAAAATCGAAAATAATATTACTACTGTTATTTCCGTGCTTGTGGGAATTCTAATTATCGGAGATTATTTAAATAAGGCATTAGGTAGTTCACAACGTTCAAGATTAAATATACAACGAATATAGACATTCTGATGTGTTGAGTCAGCAAGTACAAACTTCTTCTTGTAACCGTGAAGAACACAGTCACATTTATTATGAAACTAAGGATATTCAGTGTGATATTACTGTGCGTGCTAATACATATTATGACAAAGAATCATAGATGGCTCACGTGCCCGTTAGGTATACATGCTTACTTCTAGTATTATTAGTATATAAAATGATGAACCTACTGTAATATTTAATTGATGTAAATGCTTATATTGCTTTTGTAATTGAGTATGTGAAGCGCAATGCATTTATAACCATATGTCCAAGTAATAATTTATATACTCGCTATGGTTTAATAAATATTATTTGATGGCCCTACCGGGTGTGTAATCTCAGGCAGAAAAACGCTGAATATTCCTTATATTCTTATGAAAAGGTAGATTTTTTTCTTATGACATATTCCTGCTCTATCATTTAGTAAGATTCCTGTTGCTGTGAATGCCACGCTGGCGCTTCTTGCATCAGTGAATTTTCTCACACGTTGTTAGGAATATACTGTATGTATGTTTCACGGTTTGGTCCATGGATTCCTGTAGCAGTGACATCCCTTAACTGCGACTTTCTGCTATAATGCAATCCGGGACAAATTGGAAACATCGTGAGTATTTCCTATCACCATCGTCGTGCTTCAACAACAGTGGATTATATTCTTTCACACCGTCAAGAGTTAACATTGCGTTAACACTCTGTTACATAGAGATTATGAGACTTAATGTTGCCAACTACGGTGTTGAAAAGAACTGTGTTTTTCGTTAAGTGAAAGTGATAGCATAATCATCTGTATGAACTGTTAGTTAGTGGTTCTTTGTTGATATTAGAAGAAGATTATGCGTCATGTCTAATTTAGTAGTGAAGATGAGGACGTCATTATTAAGCCAGAATATCGAGAACAGTATTCAAGAGGACCAGTACACGTGCTGTGAGGATCCTTTTAAGGACGAAAGGAGCATCCAGTGAGCAAAGTGTGATCGATGATTTCTTCACATTTGTAGCGGAATTAGTCTAAACGCCTGGGAACACCAAAGGTATTTGGACGATTCTGTCCCTGATCACCTGTGCTGGAAATGTACTATTTGTGAGGCCAAGGAAATCAAACCAGTTGTATATAGTATGGAGCCTGGACTTACATCGACAGAACAGATGTTAGCTCTGTTATTGGAAATGAGGTCGTCCCAGAAGAAGCTTCAAGCAAAGATTGATTTATCTCAAGAAAAAATGGAGTCGTCGCAAAAGGAGCTTCAAGCAAAGATTGATTTATCCCAAGAGAAAATGGAGTCGTCCCAGAAGGAGCTTCAAGCAAAGATTGATTTATCCCAAGACAAAATGAAGTCATCTTAAAAGGAGCTTCAAGCAAAGATGGATAGGTAACAAGAAATTAAAGCACAAGTCGAAGAAGTACGGCGCAGTTGCAATGAGATACTCCAGTCTCCGATTCTAAAAGTTAATGTAGCAGTGGAACAGGTTAACGAAAGGGTCTTGAAGTAGTCCGATGAAATGAAGACACACTATGAAGATGTAAAAAGGTATAAACAGGAATTGCGCAATCATCTGGCAGTCTTGGACCGAAAACTGGCATCATCCGAAGAAAAGATGTGTATATATCTCCAAGAAGATATAGAAAAAGTTACAGAAGATTTCGAAAATAAATCGCTCGAAATTAAGGGTGAAGTCATCGGTAGTGCCACAGCTTTAGTGGAAACTGGGATGATGAGGCAAAATGAACGGAAAAACCTCGCCATAGCCCGTTTTGAAACTAAGGCTACGAATGCGTGTGAATTATTACAAAATCAGATCAAATCAGTCCATGGTCACCTGGAGGACCATGAGAAGCGAATAAGTTAAATCCAACAGCAAGTTGCTAAACATAATACGGAAAGTTCTACACCAGATGATCGCCGTCTTAAAGAAAAGGAAATCCTGTCTCGAGAAGGCATGTGTGCATCTCCACTCCGTGTCGAGGAGGCCATGTTGGGAGGTACAGAAAGGGAAAATGCGAAGAAAGGATTTCTAGATCCGAACGGTGACCATTCCTGTGGTGCTAAAAGACGGAAGATTCCAGTAACAACACCAACGAAAAGGAACCGAAACATTCATACTCTTCTACCGATGAAAGCGGCTACTCCGACGGAGATAATAGTCGGGAGAAAATGAGTCTGAGAAGCGATGCCAATCGTGGAGGTTTTGAGATATTCCCGAATTATACAATGCAAAAGAGATTGGAAGAGACGGAAAGACGGGCGATCGGAAGTGGATTTCAAGAGAACCAAGATTATAAAATCCATCTTACCTAACTGAAGTCTTTCACCAAGTTCCCGACCGGCAGGAGAAATGTCAGCACGTTCCTTCTTAATCCAGTTTGAGAGAGGCAGCTCTTGTTGGTATTCCACCTCAACGCTATTTGGACGTGCTACCTTTTGTTCTGCAAACATCAGTCTTATCTTGGTTTAATTCCAGTCAGGTCCGCTTCAAAGACTATAATGACTTCAAGAAAGCGTTCTTAGATTATTATCAGTCGGCTGATCTGACTTATGCTATATTAACTAGATTAAGAACAATACCATTCAATCTAAAGAGTGATCACAGTGTGGAGCACTTTGTGACCTCCCGGTTCTGTCTCATTCAAGATATTGATCCTGCCTCTAGTGAAGATCACATTTGTAATAGTTTGATCTCGTTGATACCAATGGCGTATAAGAGGCAGCTTGTGTCATTACGTAACCTGAACCTGACAGAAATGCTTGAAACCATCAGGTGGTTCGAGCTTATTTTTGACACTTTTGATGCTCGAAGGACGTTCGTTAAAGAGGATAGTGAAAGAAAAATTTACTCCGAACCTTCGACAAGTCGTCGACACAACATTAACGAGGTCAGTTCTCAAAAATGCGCTCCGGATACAACCAACAGGAACGATTGTATGAACGATAAAGCGCCCAGTCAGTCGCTAAAAATTCTCGATATAAAGGGAAGTACCGACCTAAAAACAAGCCAGGTTATGCAAAAGAGGAATCGAAGCAATTACAGGAAGATCAGCAAAAAGAGAATTCACATTATGATAAAGAGGAAAGTAATCCCCTCTTCGTCGATCCGCCTACACCCAACTCAAAAAACTAATTAAGTCGCCTACCTTATTGGTCAGAGGAAGGAGCGTCAATGACCATGAAGAGACCCACCAATATTATCAAGAGTACCCTTGTCGCAAGGAACTTACACCTGCAATAAGAGAAAGCGTAAGCAGCATTGGCAAGCAAAGTATCAAAACTAGCCTAAATCAATCGGAAATCAACAACTGTCGCATCAACCAGGTAGAATGAGACTACAATTAGAATGAGGAGGATAAAAGTATGGATCCACCAATGAAGAAAGGAGGAACTAGCGTAGGTACTAGCAGAGCCCGTCCTAGTCCTGGATGTCATAAGGGAAGCTCTTTTCGATAGTGGAGTCGACGTGTGTCTCTGTTTATGGGAATTCTGGAAACGAAAATTACGTCCATTGTGTCCCATCCTAAGTAGAAGGCTGTTACCGACATTGTTCTTGTTGAATATTCCGGTACTAGGAAGAAGAGCGTGCTAGGAGAAGCTGTGTTGTCTGTTACGATTGCCCACAGAGACTTGTATGGTAAGTTCTATGTGATCAAGGGCAAAATCATTCCTTTTGATCGGACGAAACTTTACGAATGCTAACGGTATTAGTCTTACTTTTAAAGAAGCCACGATCAGTGTACACGTTGATAATGAATTAATAGTTCTACCAATGGGCCTGGCTGGAACGGATATGGAAAATTCAGCTAATTGTGTGAGTCAGTCCGAAGCGAGACCTGTGGAACATCATGTCGTGAACGAGATCAGAACCTCGAGAAATGATCCCTGCGAGTACCACCAAGAAGCCTTTCTTGCTTGCCCATCTGTGATGTCTAACGATTGCAGTTGTGACTCAATCGAAATCAATGGACACATGAGAAAATAAGCCAAGATCTGGAGAATAATGTGGAAAACGGAACCGATACTTCCGACGGAGGGAACAGCACAAGTACTACCACCGTTCCACCTCACAGGAGCTGAATTGGAAAAAAAATCGTTGCTTAGATTGTCGTAAGGTATTGGACCAACCTAAGGCGCCTAACAATACTCACAGCTACTTCAAGTCAACCTCAGGAGAAGAGGAAACAGAAACATGTAGAGCAAACGGGTGTTTCAGAAGACAGAAGGAAGCTGAATCAGCTGCTTTTAAAACATCAAAATGTTTTTTATCTTTACCTGGGAAATGCAACGATTTTCAGTACGACATCCAAGTAGATACCAACGTGCCTATAGTGAAACGATCTTACCCCATACCCATTTGTTATCGTAATCAAGTAAGGGACCAAATCAAGACGTGGTTGGAAAACGGAATTGTAGAACCTTCACTCAGTAAGCATTGTCACCCACTAGTGGTGGTAAAAAAGAAAGGCACTGATGAAGTTCGGATTTGTTTGGATGTCCAGGAATTAAATAAATATATCTCCCTAGAAAATCTTAAGGTAGAAAAGATCGATGACCTTTTATCTCGATTCAGTGGAATGAAGTACTGCAGTTCAATCGATTTATCTAAATCATACTTTCAAATCGAACTTACAAACCGGTGTCGGTATCTATTATCTTTCAGCTTCGAGGGACAAATGTATCATTTTAATCGGATGTGTTTCGGATTTCGCAATGGAAGAGCTTGCCCTATGTCAGCCCTCCAAATAGTGTTTGGAAAGGCTCTCATGGACAGGATCATTGTATATGTGGACAACTTCTTAGTACCTGAGAAAAACGTCGAGGAACATCTGATCCTTCTTGATGAAGTACTCACTAAGCTGAAAACTGTCAACATGACCGTCAATTTAAGGAGTGTAATTTCTTGACCAAAGAAGTAACATTTTTAGGCTTTGTTATCAACCCTTACGGTTAGTCTAAGGATGGTAACCACTAGACCAGCAGACAGTGAGAGAGAGAGAGTCCCATTTTCCAATTGGAGGTTACTAAATCAAACCAAACATAATAAATCATTCACATTAAGCTACTTCATAAACAACGCAAAAGAAATGGCTTCCAAATAAGCTTCTTACCTGCTAGCAAAAGTTTAATACCGTTATCACTTCAATGGAAATAGTTTCAACTTCTGCCAAATAAAAATGTTACATTTTCTATCCATTGTTGATCGAAACATCTTCTAGGAGTGAGAAATTTATCCCGGGCAGGGACGAAAAATAAATTTGTCAGGGTGGGATACTTATTTACCTGGGGGAAAATCCCCGGTCATTCACACACTGGCTGGTTGCCGCTAGGAGTTTATAGAAGTGCATATAACCGAAAAACCTAATAAGAATCGAAAAGAGTTAAATAAAGCAATAGAAAATCGATATTCAAGTGTTCGCCAACTACGGAACCGCAGCGGTTTTTCTTTGTTGTAAATTGCTGTGGCTCATACCAATATAAACCTTTCAAGATATAATGCATAGTGATCAAGATATTTTATCACAACTATCCCAGGTCCTTGAAGGGGAAGAAACAGAGAAAAAATCACCGTCCGCTAACAGTTAAATATACTGTAGGAGAGGGCAACAAATTACAAAGAATAACTCCAGACGTGAGAGAGTAAATTATATTACAAAGAAGAAAAACAAAGAGAACTAAATTCAGTGGAAAATATGTTTTGGCTTTTCTTATCTTGTTTTCTATTGTCGCCATTTTGGAATGTGCGAATCATCCCAGTGGGCCGATGCGAAGCCTTTTCATACGGCCCTCTAGGTCAGTTTACAAAATTAGTTAACTTATTGACAAAACTAGGTGTGTGTGTGTGTGTGTGTCTTCCGATAATTTCCGAACAGTTTAACAGTTTCCAAACTTCCACAGATGCATTATTGGAGTTAGATACAAAAGTGTTTTTAATCACTCAAGAGTTAGTGTGGCAAAGAGGTAAATATTAAAAATAGAGTTCTTCCACATTAATTTAATCTTAAGTTCCCAACTCTTAAAGGAATTTGAAACATAAAAAATGTATCCATTATTCGGAGACGCTTGAGAGGTTAATTTTTGCTTATAACTCGGAAGGGTAAGGGAGTTAACACAAAGAAATTAAAAGTAGTGTTGGGTATCTAAAAGTGCCACAGAACAAACAATGGATGTTCGACGTATGGGCGATTCGGATAGAGCGTCCTTCCCTTACGGAGCGTATTCCTTATGACATTTGAAGACAAATATGCAAATAAACATGTGTCAAGAAATGAGTCGTTTTCAAGTTATTGCACCCTAAAGAGAAAGGAATATCTCTGAAACGGTTCGACCTATGGAAAAGGTTTGCATTCCCAAATATTCATATTCTTATGCTCCCTAACTTACGTGCAAGAGATTTGAGGTTATCGGTCATATGTACGAGATCGAATCAAAATGTCGATTTTAAGAAAGTGTGGGAGAGCCTCAATAAACTGAGAAGAGATCATGATCATGTGAATAATGGTAATCAAGAAAATGTGGTACTAAAATTTTGGACCTTACATAAAGTACGCTTAGAAAATAAATGTTATATGTTTCCTGTTACAGTAATATTGTAGTACACAAGTAGATGTAATAACAAGAAAAATCAACTTTCTAACTTTATTAACTGAAAACGTAGTAGATTTTCCATTTTTTCATGACGGCATCACGGTTAAAGTTTATTATTTACCATTACAATTATACCCATAAATATTACATAGAAATCATGCGACAAGTAGCTATAAATTATCGTAAATATTTTAATTAAATAATATACTCTCAAACTTCCTCTGAGATAATTTACGCACAAGCTTAGAGAACGAACTAGTGAAACACCATCTGTCGGACGGAAAATCAGTTAGTCAGCCACGAGCATACAATAACGGTATTTCTTGAATTAATGTTTAGGATAGAAAAGTAGGTATTATTTATTATATTTGGAAATATTATTGAAGGACAGTTAAATAAATGCCATAACATTTTATTGATTACCATTATTCAGATGATCATGACCTCTTGTCAGTTTATTGAAGTTCTCGCACATTTCCTTACAATCGACATTTTGAACCTACCTCGTCCATATAGCCGATAACCTCAAATCTCTTGCACGTAAGTTAGAGGGCATAAGAATATGAACATTTGGACATGCCAACTTTTTCAATAGATCGCGTCGTTTCAGAGATATTTGAATTATAAAAAATTGTCAAGATGTAGTTCCTTTTTCTTTATGGTGCAATAACTTGAAAACGACGTATTTCCGGACACATGTTTATTTACATTTTTCTTATTCAAATCTCATAAGGAGTACGCTCCGTAAGGGAAGAACGCTCCATCCGAATCACCCTGTATTCCCATTTCGTTCATGGTATCGATATTATTTCAATTTTTCAGTGTCGTCCTGGACTATTTATTTAGTTTTCCACGATATATTCAGTGTATTTGTGAAATTGGCTAATTTAGGTGCGACGCTAAAACCCTGGATGTAATTGTGGTCTTTTGAAGTTTGCATCCAGTGATACATATTTCTCTGTTTTCTTTTCATCGCGCTCATTGTTCATCCAAATTTCAGTGCTAGCTTTGACTTTCCCATTCAATTCAACGTTACGTAATTGAAGATAATTGTATTCATAGTTTTGTTTTCCTTTTGTTCTCCTTGTATATCTTTCTTTCTTGTCTATCCTTGACCATGAAACGCGCAGCATCTTGCATGCACTGAACTTTCTCACTTGAAGACCTTACTTAACCTATTAGTAACATTATTTGGTAGGATAGGAGCAAAGAAGACGAAATACAGAAAGATAGAGAAATTGAAGAATGGAAATGACAAACATTCCAAGTGTCATTGTTAAAAGAAACAACAGCATGCATGTTCGACGTGCACACATACATGTCTCCATTCTTGTTTCAAACGCCAAAACAATGAGAAGAGGTGAACACAATCACCAGCAGGGAACGCTGGTACGTTGTTTGAAGGTAAATCTATTCAGTTTTTTGCTCCTCCTCAAATTTGGCACTTAGAACGTTTGGTATTTCCACTCTTTAATCCTTGTATAATTTTATACGGCGGACACTTTTTCAGTATGAAAGCATCACTCACGTGACTTAACAAAGTTTCTTCCATTGCATGTATGGTTATTTTTACTGAATCCAGTGGTGGTAATGATGGCGAAAGTATTGACGCGTGCGATGCTACGGAGACCTCCTCTTTAACAAATGGTTATGGCGAAGGTGCATGTCCGCGTACTTTGGAGGAAACGTCTTCGTCAAAAGATTTTCAGCTATGTACCAACACAATCACGAGCAGTGCTGCTGAAGAAAGAGCTGTGAATTTAGCCAGAGAATTCTGTAGTAGTGAGGATCGCAATAATACGAAGACTGAGGATGGCTGTGGCAGTGGCCACTCAGTTTCATATTCTTGTCTTTCCCCTAATGCTGTAAAACCATTAATTGCCACCTGTAAAACAGGTGACATATGTGGCAGACGACCGGGACAATACGCAGTTAGGCATAGGTGAGGAAACTAAAGAAAATAGGGAAGAAGAAACTGCTACTAGCGGTGAAATCTTGCGTCATACCACTGAAGATGTTCCAAAGCACATTGAAGGCATTGATAGTGCAGGTGTCGACGGAAATTTGCGTAATCGAAAGCCAGTTGATTGTGGTGATAGTAGTGCAAGCATTACAGGGAAGATATGTAAAGGGGAGGAGACTAATGACGGTAATGGTGGTCCAGGCACGAGCGGAGAGGAAGGCGTGATTATGCTTTAGATGCGTTCAATGATAGAGATCCGGCGAATTTATCAAAAATCAAGAAATTTACGCCTGAACTGGTAGACAAGATTTTGAGACTAGGACAAAAAGAGAATTAATAGGAAACGAGTACCCCAAGGATTCAAGAGGACGAAGATTTCACTCCGCGTGGTATTGGAGGAGACTCAATGATGGAAATCATGCCAAAAGGGAGTGGCTATCATATTCAGTTAGTGAAAACAAAATTTACTATATATATTGCATGCTATCGGAAAACATACACAGAAATCCTGGGTTTCGACTGGTTTTGATTCATGGAATACAGGAAATATGAGCATTATTAGTCACGAGACTTCGAACACACATATCGAAGCAACTCTTGCACGGAAAATTCATTATGCTTCCTTGCCCATTCTTATAGCTATAAAGCAAATGAAAGCAATGGAAGTTGCTAGGAATAAGCTTATTGTGAAACCGCTTATCGATATAACATTGTTTTAGGCAGACACTGTTTAGCATTTCGAGGGCATCGAGAGATATTGACAAGTAGACTACGGGGAAATTTCAAAGATCTTGTTGTGTTACTAGCGGAGCATTCTCCCACGATGAAAACGTACTTAACCGCTTTAACTGTTACCAGGCAAAAGATAAGTCACCTGTCTTTTTTCTCATGGCGACGACAAAATCAGTTGATAGGTTTCATTTGTACTTACCTTAGAAATACATTTTGCCGAGAAATAAGAAATGTAAAGATGCTCAGCGCGTCTGTCAATAGCTCGTTTGACAAGTCAAGGAAGGAGCAAGTGTCTTTTATAGAAAGATACGTTAATGAAGAAACGGGTGATATTAATGAACGACTCTTCACTTTAAAACAATCACCAACAACAACAGGTAAAGATTTATCTAGATTATTCAATGAAGTATGTGAAAAAATTGTCTAAATTGAGTCTCGGATCTTAATGGGCAATCACATGATGGGGTATCGAATATGCGTTCTCCGTACAAAAGTCTCCAAGCGCTGATTAAGGAAAAAATCCGAGAACAACATATGTATGGTTTTGGGCACACAAACTAAACCTGATTGTGACTGCTTCCTTCTGATCCTCTGTGAATGCTATGGATAGTTTTGGTAATTTAGAGAAGTTATTTGCATTCATAAGCAACAGCAAAAATTGCGTTCATTTGTACGAGGTAAAACAAAAGAAGCTTTACCCTAACCAAAGAATTAGAATGTTAAAGCGAGTTAATACGACAAGATGGATGTCCCATTCATACGCTCTGGAAACTGTATTAATAACATTTGAGGCCTTGTTGGAAGCCATAGAGGAAATTCGACACATTGAAGGACCTTCTGATCAGCAAGCTGGCGCCCAGGCAGGAGGATTTATTGCGTATTTTACTTCGGAGAGATTTGTGTTAACTGCAACACTTTTGTTAGGATTTTTAAAATCATTGACCCTTTTAGAAAGATGTTACAAAGTCCAGACTTAGATTTGTTATCTGCAATGTCTGTGCTTGAAACAAACCTGACAAGTATCAAAGATCTCCCAAATAGCTTTAGTAGTATCCTCTCAGACGCGAAGAATTTCATTAAGGGCACTGAAATTGAATTTCGGCCCCTGTGTCACACTCGCTTGAGAATACATAAGAAGATGCCCAACGAAATAGCTTATGACTATCCAATTATGGACCCCAAAGATTCATTCAAGGTGGAAACATTCTACGTCAGCATTGATATGGCCATTACACAAATGAAGGAGCGCTTTGTAGGAGAAGATAATGCTACTACTTTAATGCTTCTGAGAGATTTGTCTTTGCTCTCACGGAAACATCTTTCCGAGGTCCGTAAGAATCCGAAAGGTTTGCCTGAAGATACATTCACTTCGTTTAGCTCAATTTATGGGAAATACGTGAACGTTGGCGAAGCCAGAAAGTAATAATACATTGCTTTTTCTTCTTGTTTCGAAGAGATTGGGAAAACGGTTGACCTACCTAGCCATCTTCACAGCGAAAATAAATGGATTGTAGATTCGGACATAGATAGCAAGGAAGAGCCAAATTCTTCTGATGATGGTGTATCGGATGATAACGAGGATCTGGTAATATCTAAACGTTCCAATGTTGGCAATCTTCCCGATATTTTCAAAAGATTTTGCAAGTCTAAACTGAAAACTGTTTTCCCAAACCTTTATTCTCTTCTGAAGGTTGCTGTCACGTTGCCCTAACGAGTGTTACCACTGAGAGGTCATTTTCTAAATTAAAACTAGTCAAAACTGATTTGAGATCAACAATGGGTGGTGATCGACTGGACGGCATGATTACAATTGGTAGTGAATGGGACATCTCCATTGATTACGAAAAAGTGATAGATATATTTGCTTCTTATAGTTCAGTGCTTACGGAAAATCTTATGCTTTAGTGCCACTGATATGTGAAATGTGTATTGTATAATTATTTCTGTATGCAAAATGGCCGAAAACATACAAGCTATATAAGAAGATGTGGTTTAGGAAATAAACGTCATTGACGATGTACTGCTCTCTGACTGATGAATATTAGCGGGGTAGCGCCAATGTTCATCTATCGACGCCAATTTTGAAATCAGTTTGATTGCGATTGAGGCACGTGAAATATGTATTAGTAGGTACTCCAGCACTAAAAGTTCGATATATTTTCTTTGAAGTTAATGCTGCACAATCTTCTATAATTAGAACAATGTTAAGTGAGCTTTCAGTTAGCTTTATTATCTAAAATGAAGCATTTATTTGTGAGTTAAAAGTAGATAACATAGCTCTTTTACTAACCAATGATCGGAACATAACGCAATAAAGAAGTGTCGTTTTATCAAGTTCAGTGATACGATTAAAGTTTTTCCTATATTTTCCATAAAGTTGTACCAATTTAAGAAAGCAGTTATATTAAAAGTGGTTTATGTACTGTATGGTGATTATGATGGGAGTTAGCGATATTAAGATACTTGGGCTAGTCATTGTAGCTGTAGCATTAGTAGTTTAATTGTATGCTATTTTCTCACCTCCAAATATACGTATTTATGGTGAGAATTTCTAATCTCAGTTCCATTCTGGTTATACGAGTAGAATATGACATTTTTCCATAAGAATGTACTTTGCTGCAATAATTAATTTTATCTAAAAATTTCAACCGAGTTATAAATGTATTTAATTACCTGGAAAGCATCCTTTTCAGTAGCTATGCTTATAAGGTTCTGAAAGGAGTCACTCTAAATTTCTTTTCCTGTAACGTAAAAGAGTCATATTCTAAAACAACAACGTATTTCAAAAAGCATTACTCAACAGGATGAGACCATCAACATGAGAGTAATACTCTTTTCGCTGTCCACTTCCAAATCTACATTCAAGGTTTTTTTATCGCTGTGAAGATAGATAGGTCAACCATTTTTCCGAACTGTTAGAAACCAGAAGAAAAAGCGTTGATCTACCTAGCCAACCTTCACAGAAAAAATAAATCGATTGTAGATTTGGACATGGATGGAGACGAGTCGTCTAATTCCCATGATGATGTCCCATCACATAACATTTGGGGAAATGTAAACCTGTCAGTGTTGGCAGCCTTTCCAAGAGTTGCCAAAATATTTTGCAAGTTAAAACTGAAAACTGTTTTCCTAAACCTGAATTATCTTCTGAAGTTTTCTGTCGCATGCCAATAACGAATATATCCACTGAGAGGCCACTTTCTAAGTTGAAGCTGATTTGATATCTACAGTGGGAATAAGAGGAACCGAATAGACGGTTTGCCAATAGTTGCCAGCGAATAGGAACATCTCCATTGACTATGAAAAAAAGTTGTTGACATGTTTGTTCCTTAAAGGATATTTATTACGACAAAACTGATTCTTTAGTGACACGGATATGTGAAATGCTACGAATGTTGAGTACTCCTAAAATTCACCTTTGCTACATATCTGACTGGTCGACGTTGTGTGTCATACAGCGCCAATTCAGTGTGATGTCCACTCACATTTTTATTTACCCTTTTCTAACAAAAGTGTTAGTGTTACGAACTATGATGTACGCTTAGACGCGGCGAATGTACCAATCAGTGTACCTCTGGCTATTTTAGGTGTTTTTTTTTCTTCTGTGAATAAATTTTGTGACCCTTCAAAATAAATAAGTTTCTATTCTAAAACTAAAGAATACCTATGAAATGCCGCATTTGAAAATACAGTCTTTTCTTGGGGTGGGTCAACCTAAAGCAGGGGGGCTCCTGCTGAGGTAAAGCTTGCATGACCTCTTTCGAAATGAATGGGCGCCACTGTATATAGTACAAATTTTCCAGATTGGTGACCTCATCAAGATATTGGTTTTTGCCTTTCACAGTGGAAGAGACCAGTATTATTAACGCGAATTTAGATAACGGGACACGAAACTGTAATGTTGAAACTAAATCCATACAATCTAACTTATTTTGAATATTTTTTTCAAGAAATAACAGATAAGCAATGTTGCGCCTTTGTTCTAAGCTCTGAATATTAAAGTTCTTAATGATTGCATAGATTCGAGTTTCTTTAAAAATCAGGAATTTAAGAAATTTTGACTGGATTTTCTCTAATTTTGGCAATGTTTCAATTGATATGGATTCCAAATAGAAGAAGTATATTCTACCTTGGAGCGAACATAAGCATAGTATTTTTTTTTCAATGTTTGTATATTGTTGAACTCTCTTCCCGTCCTAATTATGAATCTTAGTAACTGCAAGGCTTCATTTGTTATATTTGTAACGTGTATGTTAAAATTTAATTTCGAGTCAAAACTAACACCATGATCTTTAACTACAGTAGGCCTGTTTAGTACTGTTTAATTAATGGAATAATCAAATTAATGAGTGGTTTTATTTCTATTAAATTATAATACTTTACATTTACTTATGTTGACTCCAAGTTGATTAATAGCAAACCAGTTTTCAATATTATCTAAGCTTTGCTGAAGTCTTATGCAGTCTCCGATAGAGTTGACTTTTGCATATTGCAATGTTCTGAGACTGGAGTTGAAAAACCAAATCTATTGCTGTATCTTGCAGGTACATCGGTAATAATTCCACTTTCTTTCTTTCACCCCACTGTTGTAACGAGACTAGCAGCATGTTCAAACAGCATGAAAAATCTATCGGGGTCCCCGTTTATATACCCAGAAAATTTAGTTAAATGGGGTAAATTAAAGGAAGGTTTATTTGCCCATATTCTCGTTTTCATTATTATTGCTATTTGAGTCTGAGTCAGAATATCCTGTCCTACCGTCTGATCTAGTATTTACTGACATTTAGTTCATGAAAGCTTTTTAAAAAAATCACATATTTTTTTTATCTTAGCCATTTTCAATATTTCCCTACCTTTTAAAGTATGTAATGTCCAATAATTGCCTAACACGATCGTATCGAATGCACGTTCAGGAAATCGTTTTGGTATTTTGGGCTTTTGGGGCTCTTTGCTGGCACTTAAAATTATTTCCTCACACACTGTGTGGAGTCGACGCATCCACCGCGTAACGTTCTAGTGATTTATCTTGTGGAGTACCTGAGATAGAGCGGATAGATACTCGGGATTGTCTTTTAGCCCTCAACCAGTTTATTACGAAATTAGAAATCTTAACAAGTTTAACAAATAGAGCGTCCTTAGGAGACTGATGACAGAAATAAGATATGAATGTTTGGTGTAGACGTCTTCTTCTCTGGGTGTATTCTCCAAAGAGAGATGTCGTACCAGAAGCGAAGCCTTCTGTGTACGAAAGGAAGACACCGGAAGCGAAGCCTTCTGTTTGTCTAGGATGTACCAGAAACGATGCCTTCTGTGTACAATGAGGCGAACTTTAGGCAGAATACACACCAGAAGCGATGCCTTCTGTGTATGCGAGGTTTGTCCCAGAAGCTTTTTGTGAACAAAGGGAGTGACTAGTTAGATAGAGTACATATCAGAAGCGATGCCTTCTGTGAACAGGTAAAGGAGAGGAGTTGACCACCCAGGAGTAAGTGATACCCTAAGATGGTGCATCGTGGTTTTATAGTTTTCTTTGGGCGCGGTCCTCCAAGTCCCTCCTTCTATGACTCCAACTCCCTCAGCATGTTGACAGCAACCCCATCTGTCGTGTCCATGGTGAGTTTGTTCTTGTCGTCTGTTGGTGTTTGTGTGTCACTTCACTGCTTGTTGTGATTACAACACTTGTCAGATATATGTTTATAAACTCTGTTCTGTTTATATAATATGCACGTGTGTGTAAACACGCAGAACATTGCAATATATTTTGAAGTCATCTGCAAATAACATTTTTTATTATCAGGCACATAATCAGGAAGGTCATTAACAAATAAGAGGAATAATAAAGGTCCTAGGTTCGAACCTTGAGGAACTCCTGACAGTGCAGAATATTTATGATTTGTATTCTTTATAGACAACTGATTGCTTGCGATTTGTTAAGTACGAATAGAGGAAGGAGCCTATCAGAGTGGGTGAGAAGTGATAGTGATTTATTTTTTTCGGTAATATATTGTGATTAACTCTGTCAAATACTTTCTCAAAGTCAATATAAATCACATCAACTTGTTTGCATTCATCCAACGAATTTGCTATGTAGTCCGTAACAACTGCTAATTTTGTTACCGTGGATTTCTGAGAAACTAAGCCGTGCTGCTTAGTTGAGATAACTGGTGGAATATGATTACTAATTCTCTTGTATAAGATCTGTTCAAATATTATTGCATATCTGGTAATATTGCAATTGGCCTGAAGTCATTAATGTCTCTACTATTATTAGATTTTGAGATAGGACAAACCAGGGCAGATTTCCATTTGTCGGGGAAAGTACATGTTTTTAGTGATATGTTAAATACTATCAATAGGGGATATTTAAATATATCGACATATCCCTTAACTACATAGGGTATGCCATCAGAACCAACTGTCGTCTTCGATTTTAAATTGCTGATAGCATTTTCAACTTCCTTTAGTTGAATTTGGTCAATGCACAGTGTCCCTATTTCAACATTTCTATTACTAACAGCATCACCATTAAGATCATTATATGTTTGAGAGGAGGATAGAAATGCCGATTGATAATACTGAGCGAATGCATTCCCTATCTCATCATTGCTAGACAACTCCTGATCTTCAAATCTTAATACATCTGGCGGTAGATGCCTTTTTTAATTGTTGATAAAATTCCATAGTTCGCTTGAGTTGGTATTGATATTATTTTCAGAATTAATTATACAACTGTTATAGGCAATTCTAATGTCTTTCTTAATTTCCCAAAGTAATCGAGCAAATTCTTAATAGAAAGGTGTTTAGTTCATGGTTTTAACTCTGTTGTGTTTATTGTTGATGATAATATGCTTTGACCTTAAGTTTTCTAATAATATCTTTGGTGAACCAACACGGATACTTTGAAACAGTGCTTATTTTACGGGGAACACACCTATCAAATATTTCATAGAATTTACTCACTTAGTCATTAACATTCCGATACATTTGTAAGAATTCCCAATCGATAGCTTGTGGTTCCTGATACAACATCAGAAAATTTCCCTTCCTAAAATTGTAATAGTATGTGTTACTTTTCTGCTTTACTGTCTTGCCCTTTCTGTTAACTATGTCTATTATTATAGCTGGGTGGATGTTGGAATGGATTTTAAAGCTTTTAATTTAGACTGAACGTTCTATGGCATTTCGTAATCTATGACTGATGAATGGATAAGATCTTACGTTCTAAATATTTCTTATTCTATGGATTGACGTCACGACATATAATCTTTCAGCATTTTTATGAGACTACTTGCATATTCGAAGGATTGAATTAAATAAGTAAAATCGACGATCAGCTGTTTTAGAAAAATGGTGTAGAATTGAAGATTTCTATTGTTGTGCGTAATTCCGAAAGTTATGTTTTTATATTGAATTTAAATAGTGAGAATTGAAATTATGTTGGTGTTCTACATTGTACGGTAGGATTGCTAAGATTTATACAAATATCTACAGAAAGGTAAACCAGCAAGTGCTATTTTTATGAACTTCTATTTATTGCATGCTTAATTGGTAACCTATACTAACAATGTAAATAAAGTTACGTTTTCGATTGTGTGCTACGAAGAATTTACTAATGTGACTTGAAGAGTAATACTTACTTAGGCTTGTGCATGTCGAAAATGTTTATGTACTGGTTTGGAACTATATTTAAAGCAGCCTAATATTTCCTGTAAACTATTAAAGAAAGCTAATATTTGGAATGAGTTATTTATCAGCATGGGAACTAACCTAATTGAAGTACGTTCGGAATGGGTTTCGGTTCTAACAACAGGATGTTTTATTAATGGTAGCTTTTGTATCTAAAGGCATGTTATAGTGTGTAGTACTATGGTAAATGTGGTTATTGTTGTTATATGGAAACATTGCACGGATTTGTGTATTGAGTAATTAAATGTTATTTCCTACTGAAAGTTATTTCAAATTGTCCTGGTTAGCTAATCTTACGACACTTTTATGATCTTTCTATTTCGGCCGCTTACGTTCATTAGCAGTTCTCCAGATTAGCTACTTAGCTGCAAAAATATAGGGGACAGTGGATATCTTCCGGTACCAACGGTAACAATTCTCTTATAACTTCAACATTTTCAAGATCTGACCGAACTAGATCTAGTGTGCGATTATTATTATGGGCAACATTGTTGAACGATCTCAAATCATAAAAATTTATAAAATTATATAAATTTCTACACTTTACAGATGTGCTTTGCTCAAAATCAAATTCGGTACCGGTACCAATGAGGAAAATAGGACTGTCGTGCAGACAGTCCTATTGTTGTTCCATTGTATTATTCAAGGTACCATCCCAACATTTGCCTAGTGTGATTGAGGGAACCAGAGGAAATCTCATTCAGTATGCTCGGCACCGGAAAACGTTGGCGACCTGGTAGCCGTATGGTTTAGGGCGCTAAGCCTGCAACTCGAAGATCCCGGGTTCGAATTCCGGCTCGGGCATGGATGTTTGTGATTGTGGATATTAACTATAACCAAGGGCGTCGGTAAGGAGGGGCAAGGGGGAATTTCATATTTCAGATTTTATACCTTCTATTATGTTCATATATGTAGTGTATGTTCTTGTGCTTTTCACAGCATACATTTCATAACAAGATACTTGGGATTCTGCCGTTATATTTCCTGGTTTATTGACATTTGCATTTCAATCTATGTAATCACAAATGTGCCAAATTGTAGAAACTAAACTAACTTTATAAAAATATCGAAAGTAAAAACGAGAAAGATATTATTGTATCATCATGTAACTTTATTTATCGTACTTTTTTCTTTATGAAGTTGATAGCAATTCTTCTAGAAAGACAATGGAAAAACAAAAGAAGTATAAATTCTTTTTAAGTAATAATTCTTAAGATACCTTGATATTCACATACCCTAGTTGTATTTTTTTAAATACCGATCAAGTCAACAACAATACTGAAATTTTGAAAACCGATCCACCTTATACATATTAATACTTATAAATTAAAATGTTTCAGATTTTGAAGCTGATTGTTTTAGCCGATATATTTAAAGGTCAGTTCATAGCTTAAGACGGTATAGCCCAGGACTGCAAATTTCTCATCAATAACAAATACTTTCAAATTTGATAGATATTCCGAAGTATTATCCAATACACTTTCTAAAATACCATTGTTGATTGTCATTTGTTCATTATTTTTTAAACATAATTTAAGCATGGAGCCTGATTGCGACTCTTAAAATTAATCTGAATTTTAATTTTAGTTAACTTTGAATCAAGTCAAATGCATCATGATAGGATAATTGGTGGAATTAAGAAAGTGGGAGGAATCGGGATGACCCCGAGAATGCTTACACACACGGTGTTTGTCCACCATAAAGCCACATGGCACGAGCTGGGATCAAACAGCGGAGTGAGCGATCTACCACAGAGATACCACGACACAAAACGAAACTGAAGGCAGTTTCTTTTCTTTTAGTTTGTTGTGTTTTATGTATTACTTCATCCGTAGCTGAATCATGACCAGGGTATAGAAACTTCCTCAAGTTTAAGGTTATCTAACGGTAGATCAATGCCGTTAACGAAAAGCACAATAAAGAGTGTTTCCATGCTCAGTATATTTCTAACATGCCATCTGTAAAATCATAAGAGCAAGTCTCGATTCATTTTGTGCCGCGGAAAATTAACAATATTTCTAACCGATGATATTTCTGCAGCTTGTCATGGCTTCTGTGGATCCGTTTTCAAAAACGTAATCAATACAGTTGCAATAGTTCGTTTGGCCTCTGCAACACAGCGGGCAAGCACGACTCTGGGAGACGAGGTGTAGTAAAAGGACTGCAAGGAGAAGAGACCACGCTCTCTAAGTTCCGTTCCTCGCAAGGAGAAACGGTCGCCCAGAGAGGCTATCCCTCTAAGTGCAGGTAAAAAGATATATGAGCTACCAGTTACGATCCTCCGAAGAGAAACGGTCGCCCGCGGCCCACAGTTTGTTAACTGGAGATGGTGAGCTACTGGTTACTTTCCTCCGAAGAGAAACAGTCGCCCGCGGCTCACAGGTTGTGAAAGATATAAGAGGGTTATAGATTCCGTACCTCAAAGTGAGATACGGTCGTTCACAGTTGATTCCTAGGAAAGAAGATGAAAAAAGAAAATACTCCCCACGCTAGGTCATATATCGCACTCCAAGTTCCGCTCATGACGAGAAAAGCGGTCGCTAGGGGAATCCACAGTGTCTTTCTGGCATCGCATCCAAAATTCACCGCATGGCTCTATAAATCTTATAGGAACAGCAAATCCACCAAGATTAACATATCGAATGCCGCATCCGCCACCTTAATTCTTACAGCAACAACACATATTGACTTATTAAGTTCACTTATAGCAAAGCCTAAATTCCAACAAAGTGATTAAGTTACTTCAGGAACAGAAGACAATCCATCTCCCCTTCCTTTCTCCTCTCCCACCCCCTCCCAACTTCCAAATTTCTTCTCCCCTTTTATTATTTTTAACCTCTTTAGCAATTCATGATGCATATAGGACTGCGACAGCTGCGTCCTATCTTCAATACACGTCAAATAACTCATAGACAAAAATCAACACCAATAGAAGGCATGGACAAATGTCCGAAACTTCAAAACCTGTAAATTACCATATACCTCTCTCGCTTGCCCCTTGAGGTTGAAGAGAGCTCGTCCAATAATAAAAATCACGTGGTTCGAAGAAATACATGCGTTATTGTCACAAAAGCAATAAACCACTATTTGCACCGATCTAACATGCTCGTTCGGGTTATAGTGAGGCATATATTAAATCATAATGACTATTAATTTACATAATCAAATAATTATAAAAAGAAACATTAGTTTATATCAAGATAATTGCAATACGATTCGTGTTACATTGTTAGTTAAATAGAATCAAAAATTCTTTTAGAAAATATTTGGAAAATAAAAAGAATTACAGGGAGTTGCAAACTGAAGCACCATCTCTTGTGCTAACTATTATGTATACTATATACATATTATATTGGAGTTAAATGAAAAGGCTGCTGTTCAGCACTGTTACACAGTGCTCGCTGGTAACCGTACATTTTTTCTGTAGCATCATTTGGCCATGATTGATAACTCCTGCAGAACAGAACGTTTACTTAACAAACCTCTCATTCGACAGCAAATCTTACACATAAATTATCTATTAATGTTTGTTAAAATACCCCCCCCCCCCCCCCGCCACCAATTATACTGTGACAACTCAAAAAGTTAGTTTTGATAAAATCGCAATTGAAAATTTGGATGATAGTGTTAGTTATATTCAAAAGCAAGAAAGAATGGTAACAGAATACTGTTTAAACAGTGTTAAATTTCAAAGCTCTCTCTTGCTGATCAGAGTCATTATCGTGAAATTGTGTTAATATAAAGTAGTGCCACTATTGAGGACGGATGCAGATATTTTACTGGGGTTTTGTAAAACTAACCATGGAGCTCTCACGTGGATTTATGAGAGTTATATTGTCGGATTGAGTGTAGTTTCAGGAGTCCGTATATGTAGATTACTGAAGGTCGATGGTCAGACTAACTCCCAATCGCTTAGCAGGCACGTGCGTCGTTTCCTCTCTGTGAGCGCATGATTACTGCGACGTTAAAAACAGCAAAAAAAAATGTTACCTTGTATATTAAAATTAATTAAATAACAGAAATCGATACACAGTTTTTGTACTATACGTACAAATATATATCTAATATTAAGCGCAGTAATAGGAGCTTAGTAGAGTATATCAATATCGATGTCAAACAAATCACACATGTATAAACAAATCGTGTATCAAATTACATCCTCCTGGTGCTAAAATGGGGGTGTTGGGACCACCCACACTTCCCTCCCCCTAGGAAGTGTTTGCCTCCATCTGGTGTTAAAATTTTGGTGGTACATTGAAAAAACTATATTATTTTGATTTGCATGACAATAAAATAAATTCGGAATGGCTAGATATTGCGTGCTATGGTTGGAAATACATTGTAAAAAAATACTAATGAATAAAAAATATGATGTTTTGGTTTGCAAGACAATAAAATAAATTTGGAATGTTATTGTTATTTGGGAATGTGTAGCCTATAGAGTGTTAGCTGAATATGGCAGAAATAAAATATCAAACGAATTGGTCTGATATGAGTTACTATTCTTGTGTTTAGGAAATTATGTGTTTATTTAAATAGATTTTGGTTCTATTGTATATGTTGGTTCCCTTTTGAGATGTTGATAGTGTTTGTTTTGAAAACAAGACATGATGAAATGAAATTTCATGCTTCTTAGGTAAGAATGTATTGGATGTGAACTTTTGTTGAATATTTATATGTGAGCGGACGACTACAAGTCCGTACACGAGGTCTAATACACGTCATCAGAAGATGATTATGCCCTGAGATGAATGTCTGGATAATACCTTAATAAATGTCCTGGTCACTACCTTTTCCATTAGGTGAATGTCTGGGTGATGCCTTAATAAATATCCTGGTCGCTACCTTCCCCCATCCTTTACCGAAACCTATCCCAGTGAGAGTGTAAGATGCGACAAATAAATTGAAATTCGTAGGCAGTACCTTAGTGTATACGACCATCCAAATATTGAAATATCGAAATTGAATGATATGAACGACATTAGTGAACGAATAATTCATCAAAGTAAAGAATATTGGTTTGAAATTATCAGTGACGTATGACTTGTCAGCGAAATTGAAAAAACACAATTCCACTTTTAGACTGCTTTGGTTTTACAAATCTAGAAACATATTCAGGTTTGAAAAATTACAATCCGGCTGATGTCATTAATTGAGTAGAATAACATTGACTAAGCAGCTGGAGACGATGTGACAAACTTTTAGTTGCACCCTTTGAAGGAAGCATAATGATTGCATTGTAGTGGTCGAGAATGAAGCCCATAGTCAACACTGCTATCTACTAGACGGGTGCTGGAAAAATGGCGGGTAGTATTAATTGAACCTATACCCAACAGCACTAATCACTAGACAGGTCTTGGAAAAAAATTCTTGACAATTGCAGGAATGGCACCCATATTTAAGAACGCTATCCACTAGAAAGCCCTTGGCTTGGCAATGCCCGGAATAGAACCCTTGTCAGAGCCCATCGTGATCATCACTGGACAAATCTTGGAAAAAATCTTTGGTAGTGTAAAGAATCGAACCCGTAGACTGCAATGCTTACCACTAGAGGGGGCTTGGAAATTTTTTTTGACAGTACCTGCAATGGAAATCCGTAGTGAACCACTGGGTCAATCGAGATGTTTAATAAATTGGAGGAGAAGGGATTTTTAGTTTATTATAAACCGGCTGCTTGGAAATAAAGAATGTGGTAAACAAATATGATGTGTGTAAAAAAATGTAGATGGATACGATTTTGCCTCTGTAAATATCAAATTGAAGTTTATAAAAGTGATATTACCATGGTGTTTTGCCTTGAGTTATAAATTATTTGTTATATGCTTGACTTTTCTATAGATTTTGATAAAATAGACTTCGTTTAAGGGATTTCGATGGTTCTGGACCCTGTTTTTTCAAGGAAAGATACGCTTGTCTAGGCTTTAAGCAGCTTGCATTTTTGTTAAGGAATTAAGCATGCTTATATTTAGCTAAGCATTTACGCCTCCCTATTTGAACAATGCGTAATAATTGAGTGGCCAGAACACTGGAGATTTATTTTAGGCTTGCTCCTTATCCGAGTATTATTTGCAATTTGGGTGGGATTTCATTTAGTTTCTTTCACAAAACATGCATCGCGAATAGAGAAAGCAAGGGGTCAAAACAACGGAAATTCGAAGTTAAACGATCAAACTCTCAAATAGGTTCGAGATCTTAGCCGACTCGAGTAATAATAATGATGATATTAATAATGAAATTGATGTAAGAAAGATGTGGGAGGCAATTCGTGAAACAATTAAGAGCGCAGTGAAGGAAAGGGTAGGTGAGAAGAAACAACAGAAAAACAAACGTTGGTTTGATGAAGAATGTCTTAAGCTTCATGAGGTACGAAAACATGCAAGGCAAAGATGGCTAAGTAATAAAAGCGAAACAAATACCAACCGCTACAGTAACGCGAAACGAAACGCCACACGCGGGTTCAGAAACAAAAAGCGAGAATATCTGACGCAGAAGATTCAGGAGATAGAGGAAAATGGCAAGACAAATAACATTCGAGATCTATACAAAGGGATAAACTAGTTAAGAAAAAGGTTACCAGTCGAGGTTAGGAATGATTAGAAATGAACGTGGAGATCTTCAGGCGGATCCGACTAAAATTGTCGATGTGTGGAAAAGTTATTTCGACAAACTTCTTAATGTACACAACGAGGAACAAACAGAGGAATTTGAAATCCACACCGCAGAACTGTGGATTCCCGAACCTAGCGAAATCGAGATCGAAATGTCGGTAAAGAAATTGAAAATTTTCAAATCACCAGGAATCGACAATATTCCAGTCGAATTGATTAAAGCAGGAGGAACTGCACTAATCAAGGAATTACATAAAATGATAAGTGCTATATGGAAAAGGAGGTGCTCTCAAAGGAATGGAAAACCTCAATAATAGTTCCGATTTACAAAAAAAAGGCGATAAATCGGACTGTAATAATTACCGTGGAATCTCGTTACTTCCAACCTGTTACAAAATATTAACTAATATTCTGTTAACACGCCTAAGTGTATACGTAGATGAAATAATTGGAGATCCCCAATATGGATTTAGAAGAAATAGATCCACTTTGGACCAGATTTTCGCCTTGAGACAAATTTTGGAGAAGAAATTTTGGCAATGCTTTGTCACCATTACTTTGCGTTAGAATATGCGATTTTAAAGCTTAAAGAGGGCAAAAAGTGACTATCATTGAATGGTTTGAATCAAATGTTCGTAGATTTAATAGGGGATGATGTAGATTTAATAGGGGACGATATAGATGCAAAGGAACACCGATGTCTTAGTAGAAGCGTGCGATGAGATAGGTCTAAAGGTAAACATAGATAAAACAAAATACATGATAACAAACCGAAACACAGGAAATAAAAACAAGAAGGAAATAAAAACATAAGAATTAGGGATGAGGTCATAGAGAAAGTAAACAAATTTAAATACTTGGGAGCATACGTAACAAGCAAAAATTATGTCACGGAAGAAATAAAAAGTAGCTTAGTATCGGGGAACGGTGTACTAGCGACACGTGGGGTTAAAGATCGATTGAGAGAGTTATTAAAACCATATTGTAAGAGTGAATCAGGACTCACTTCATTTGATTATTCTTCGATATCTGTAACTTGTCATCTCTCTCTGAACTAAAACGTAACATCAATTGTACTCTACATTCTGTTCGTTGTTCTAAGTCTCGAAGCGTTTGTACTCATCCCTATTGTTTGAACAAACCTTCTTGCTGTAGTACATAACTCGAAAGCTAACTTTAATAAATCAATATTGGTTAAATTGAACAATTTGTTTTAAGACTACCAAACCTCAACTTCTTCGATAGCTGGTAAGTCCACATTTTAAATATATAACAGATGGCCCTATATCTTAAAATCTTTAGAATAATGTGATTTATGTATGCTGTAAGTTTCATGCTTCTATCATCAAAGGCACAATTCTTTCACATACCTGCGCTGTACTAGAATGGACTATAACGGCATTTTCTGTTTAAAAATTCCGTTTCGTCTATGAGCAAAAATTCTAAGTCATTTCTTTCTAAATAACATTATTTATTTTAAAAAATAATAAGAAAAATATATTGTACAATTCATCCTTCCCTTTGTATGTCTTTTCACCTTAAATATAATCGATTTTCTAATCATTTGAATCCTATGTTCTGAAAAGCTAATTATTGTTGGGAAATAATATTAAAAACGGACACGCTAATGTTCCATTATAAAGTTCGGAAGTCCTTTCTATGTTTAAATCATCTTTGATTGTTTGTTTGCGCCTATGCATTTGTTTTCCACAGCAGTTGGAAAAGTAGAAATGGAAATTTCGCGTGAAAACTTTCGGGCAATGATTTTTCATGATTTCAGATGTAGTTTAACACCGAAACAATGCATCGAGCGACTTCAGTTCGCTTTTGGGGATGAAGCACCATCTAATAGAACTCTATAAAATTGGGTTTCCGAATTCCATCGTGGTCGCACACTTCTCAGGGACGAATTTTATGAAGGTCGTCCATCCACATCAGTTGTTGTCAGGAATGTTAATGCTGTGCGTGACATGATTGTGAGAGATCGGTGTGTGAGATTCAGGCATCCTTGAACATTGACATGAAAGTAATACAAACGATTTTGCCTGGTTACCTGAACATACGGAAGCTTTCAAGCCGTTGAATCCCACACAACTTGACCGAAACTGAAAAATAGGCTCCTGTCAACTGGTGTAAAGAAATGTTCAAAACATTCAACCGAGGTAAGTCAAATTTGGTGTACTACATCGTAACAGAAGACGAAACTTGAATTTATTCCTCATACAAACCCGAAACTAAACGTCAATCCACTGTTTGGGTGTTTCAAAGTGAGCCGAAATCAACAAAAGTTGTTCGTTCGAGGAGTGCTGCCAAGCAAATGATTGCTTCTTTCTTCGGTTATACCGGACATGTGGCAACCATAGCTTTAGAAGATCGAAAGACTATAAATGCTGAGTGGTATACAACAATTTGTTTGCCAGAGGTTATATTTGCGTAAACCAAACCCAAATCGTCGAATCATTTTTTAGCATAACAACGCCAGCTCCCACTCAGCACACACAACTATTGATTTTTTGCCCAGTAAAAATGTCGCATTAATGACTCATTGTCCGTACTCACCAGATTTATCACCTACGGACTTCTTTTTGTTCCCAAACATTAAAAAGATGATGCTGATGAGCGATTTGTATCGCCTGAAGCAACTGTTGACGCATTCCGAACAGCGGTTTCTGAGGTAGCAGACTCCGAGCGGGAAAATGCTTTCAAAATTGGTTTGAGCGTATGAAAAAGTGTATTGATCTTCAAGCTGAAAACTTTAAAAGGCAATAAAGCTATTTCCAGAATTTTAGATGTCTTTTTACACACCTTTCTTTAACTCATAATGGTTCAGCGTGTACTCAAATCTTGCAACCTTAACTCATTACCCGACGTCATACAGTGATAAAATTTTGCACAGCAATGTAGCTTGGGTGACAATACAATACTCCATTATTACTTTCATATATTTATATATTTTAAAAGCATATTTTATTTTTTGCTGTTATCCTAAAATAAAGAATCTCAGTCAGAACGCCCACCAAAACGGCAAAGCGCCCAAATGTAGAAACGGTCAGAACGCCCACTCGTAAAAATGGCAAGAACACTCACCATACGGATCAGAAAGCACAAATACAGAAACTCTCAGAACGCCCACTCGTTTAACGGTCAGAATAACCACCAGTTATAGCTATAGTTAGGCTAAACAGTTATTTTTCAGAAACGATTATAACAGTAACCGTTATGTCAAAATAACTGTTAAAAATAACAAACTAAATAACATATCCCTTTAGAATTGTAGTTATTTTTTTCCCAACTTTAAACAAGCAGTTTAAAAACACCTTTATAGATCAACTTTTGTAATCTGTTCTTTGCGCAGTATCACATGTTAGGCAAGTACATAACAAACAGTATATCTGGAAGAAGTATACGAGGATTAAAAACGGACTACGGGTAGGACTTGGTAGAGTTGTTAACTGCCGAAAACTTATTTCATGAAATTATCTGGTGTAAGTTGCAAGAAAAATCTCAATCTGCACTTAAAAGTTAGACTTAATTCTGTCAGAGTTGCACTCAGCCAAACGTGCAATTAAGTATGTTACTGGAAGCATACACCGTACTGAAGTTACTGGTTTCCTACCAGGCCCCTCCCCAGGTGGTGGATAGGAGAATGCCGACCAGATACGGTCGGTACCAGAAATATTTCGGGACGGACCAAACCCAGTGCTACTGCCTTGCAGTTAGTAGAGGGCTAGGGGAAGGAAAGCAGCATCACATAACCCCGAACAAATATAGCATGGTCAAGGGAAGCAGCATCACCATTACCACCCTGAGGCTGAAGATGAATGACATCGGTTAGGCTCAGAGGTGGACAGAGGACGACAACTTGAATGTCCCCCTTTACTGCGAGGTCGTAGACCTGACAACACTATACCGCTAAAATATGTCAAGAAATAGTAACAGATGGTTCATGCATTCTGCTGGGATAAAATATTCCAGAGGTAAACTAGTCCCTCATTCGGATCTCCGGGCAGGGACTGCTTCAGGGGGCTCCGAGAGCAGGATTAAGACCTTAGAATAGGAACGTGGAACGTACGATCGTTATACCAAACGGGAGCTCTTCAGGTGGCGGTACGCGAGACAGAGAAGTACGAACTAGACATATTAGCGACACAAGAAGTTCAGTGGGAGGTTCAAGACAGTATCCGGCAGGGCAAGTACACTTTCTACTACGGGAGAACACAGTCTCACGATTTCGGAACAGGATTCCTCATTAAGAAAGTATCCTTCAGGCGGATCAGAATATAGAGGGCGCAAACAAAAGACTATAGTACGTTACGATACGTACTCGATGGGGCAACACGGTTTTATTAAATGTCTATGCTCCGACAGAGACTGCTAATGATAACGACAAAGATATATTCTACGATGAGCTAGAAAGGCTGTTTGACCGATTACCGAAGTATAATTCGAAAATTTTGTTGGCTGATTTCAAAGCAAAGGTAGGGAGGGAAGAGAAATGTAGCCCTACTATATATGAAAAGACTTTCACGAAAAAACCATTAACAATGGAGAAAGACTGATAACTTTCGCGATTTCGAAAAACCTACTGGTAAAGAGCATACTTTGAACACAAAGACATACACAAATACACATGGGTATCTCGAACGACAAAAAATCGAAACCAGATCGATCACGTATTAGTAGATAGACGAAGACACACAAAGATAATGGATGTTAAGTAGTACAGAGGAGCGGAAGGTAACACCGACCATCAATTAGTGATCATAAAACTAAGAGAAAAGTTTTGCATCGCGAACACAAAAAGCAAGGGATCAAAACAACAGAAATTCAAAGTTAAACGATTAAATAATCCGAGCATAAAGGCAGATTACCAGCTCGAACTCTCAAATAGGTTCGAAATCTTAGCCGACTCGAGTAATAACAATGATGATATTAATAATGAAATTGATGTAAGTAAGGTGTGAGAGGAAAGTCGTGAAACAGTTAAGAGCGCAGCGAAGAAACAACAGAAAAATAAATCTTGGTTTGATGAAGAATGTCTTAAGCTTCACGAGGAACAAAAACAAGCAAGTCAACGATGGCTAAGGAATAAAAGCGAAGCAAATACCGGCCACTACAGTAACGCGAAACGAAATGCCATACTAGGTTTCAGAAACAAAAAGCGAGAATATCGCAGAAGATTCAAGAGATAGAGGAAAATGCCAAGACAAATAAGATAGATTAATACAAAGGGGTAAATTCGTTAAGAAAAGGTTACCAGCCGAGGTTAGGAATGATTAGAAATGAACGTGGAGATCTTCAGGCGGATCCGACTAAAATTGTCGATGTGTGGAAAAGTTATTTCGACAAACTTCTTAATGTACACAATGGGGAACAAACAGAGGAATTTGAAATCCATACCGCAGAACCGTGGATTCCCGACCCTAGGGAGATCGAGATCGAAATGTCGATAAGGAAACCGAAAATTTTCAAATCACCAGGAATAGACAATATTCCAGCCGAATTAATTAAAACCGGAGGAACGGCACTAAACAAGGAACTACATAAAATGATAAGTGCTATATGGGGAAAGGAGGAGCTTCCAAAGGAATGGAAAACCTCAATATTAGTTACGATTTACAAAAGAAAGACGAAAAATCGGACTGTAATTATTACAGCATTAAAGTATTAAGTAATATTTTGTTAACACGCCTAAGTGTATATGTAGATGTAATAATTGGAGATCGCCAGTGTGGATTTAGAAGAAATAGAACCGCCTTGAAACAAATTTTGGAGAAGAAATGGGAATACAATGGAACAGTTCACCAGCTATTCATTAATTTTAAGAAAGCATATGATTCTATCAAGAGGGAAAAGTTATACAAGTATTCTGATACGATTTGGAATTCCGAAAAAATGGGTTCAACTAGT
>JAGDQP010005614.1:0-77057 GCA_022664845.1 Lepisma saccharinum
ATATATATATATATATATATATATATATATATTTGTAATGAAGCAGTTTACTTCAGCAAGGAGTTACGCCATGTCGGTTGAAAAAATGAATCTCTGTTTCTTTCGAGGGTAGGCTTAGTGAAAGCGAGATATTCCTACAATAAATAGGAACATGGGTTTTTATATTTCTCCAGTGGTGTAATCAACTCCACACCTAACGATTCCACACAAACCTAAACTTTTAACAAAAGACTAATTCTAAATAAATGCATATAAAAATTGTATAAAATATAGAAAGATATGACTTCACTTAAATCACATTTTGATGTAAACATTTAGATAAATACGAGATTCAGTAAATTATTCCGTAAATGAAACCGTAAATTAAATCGTATATTCCGTAAATGAAACCGTAAATTAAATCGTATATTCCGTAAATTAAACCTTTGAAATCTAAATTGTCCGGTGAGTAGTGCCTAAATATGTTGAAATCAGGTCGTAAAATGAAGATTCGCTTTCATCGCAAATGCGAAATTTTCCTATCTAAACATATGAGATATTAGTAGCTATTCTCCCTTAAATTTCATTTATCCACAAACTCTCGCAAAAATGCAATTGAACAAAAACGTTTTTGAGCAATCTCGATTTCTTAATCTTTAAGAAGTCTGAAGATGAAGAAAATTCAGAATACAAATATTAATAAAAAGACAACATATATCTACGACAATTCTGGATTGCAAATTTTAGTAATTATTCTGTTTCTTCGATATAAGATCTTTCTCTCAATACAAATATTGCTACAAACTTGAACCCCGCTAGTTTGTCTCACTATAACTTCAAAGCAGAAATACCCACTTCACTTGCAGAAAATGGGGTTTGCACGCTTATTGCAAACTTTCGGAAAATTTGTGACATGCTTCTAATAAATTCGTAGCATTTACAGGGAACGTTTAATGTGCTGCATCACACTGACGTTGATTAAAATCACAAAGTAAACTTTGTGCTAAAATTCAGACACCTAATTACGCGCGTGTAACTATTTTTAGCTCAAATTACAGCAATGCCCCAACGTGAAAATATACGCGTATTAGCTGGGAGTTGTAACCGCCATGTGAGTATATCTACTAAACACCATAGTGACCGATGAATAGAGATATACTATTATCGGATCACTGAAAACTGTCTTGGCAGTGCTCTATTTTGTTAAGTTCCCGTTAGTTTCCGGGTTGAGCAGTGTTCGATTTGTACAACTTCCAGAGAAGGGGAAGAATTAGTGAGAAATATAAGGTATTTTGGGATCGTCCATATTCCAGGCTACAGGTATCTGTGAACAGACCCAGGGAAGATTTCTGCAGAGATAGTAAATATCCAACTATACTCTCCTACAAATTATCGCGGCTACCGGGTCAGACTCTGATGCAGTGCTACCTAGTTGTCACCGACGTGGCCCGGAGATGGCGCACGACGTCGCTTATGTACGCATGATGTTGTCCACGTTACTTTCAGTAATACTAATAAACTTTTTGTGATAGTAGCTTGGAATAAAGATATAATTACAACTACAGACAGTTTGTGAGTAGACTGTTTTTCATATATCACTTATAAAGTGTAGAAGATCAGTGTATGCAAAAGTTCTGTACCTGACTGAATAACCCAACAAGGCAGGTTCAACTAGTCAGATCAATTTTGATTACAATAAATGCGAATCAACAATTGGTTCGTTGATCTTTTTAATTGATGCTACTACCATTCACTATTCCGAGAGGCTCTGGGTAGTCTTTTGATGAGAGGTCGCGCCAGGGGGAGGTATTTTCTCAATAGCAGACCTCCTGATCGGTGCGCTGATGTATTTTTCTCTCGCTGCAGAGGATACGAACAGAGTTGTATCTCTTCCAGAGAGGCTCGAGAGGAACCTGGTCCCCCTGCCGGGTGGTCTTTATTCTCATAGTGGTCTCTTTCTCTGTAGCAATTATTTGGATCAACACCTCACTTTCAACAGGAAGTCGCCGCGGCGCAAGATAAACGCCTATACTTTCAAGGGGAGTTCGGCAACCCCCACTTCCAGTGGATGTTAAAGGGAACATCGTCTATACAAGAGGGAGCAGTAAACCACCGTGCTAGGGTAACTTTTCGGAAATTCACCGGTCACCATCCTCTTATATTACTTTTGCGTCTATTCACCATCGGGACGGCCCCGTAACTGCTATTGGTGCTCCGAGCAGTGGGCACGTACTGTTAAATATGGCGCCCGAACAGGGACCCGAGACAGCTGACTCCTCCCCAGGGGGGGGGGACAGAAAGTTAACAACCTTGGTAAGGTGAAGAAGCAAAAACCCGAGCAAATTTCTACGGACTCGAAAATGGTCGAAACAGATAGTTTTGAAGCGGTATGCCTGGGAGGAAAAAATAAATCCTGTTCTAGATGCATGAAAGAATATCCCGTAGTGACGAACAAGGAGAGCAATGTAGACTCTGAGAATCCTTGGAAATGTGACTAGTGCGTGCAGATCAACCAAAAACCAGGTATTGGAACCAAAACTGAAGATAAAAGACTGGATAATTCGAGTGCAACGAAGAAAGATGATATGAAGGCTATGTGTGAAATTATAAAACGAGAATTCGACAAGATCGGAGTAAAACTAGCTAAGATGGATCAGGAATTCCACGTCATGAGGGAGAATAATTTAAGAGTCGAAAGTCATATGGAACAGGTCATGATGGACTTAAGAAATACCCCCCATATTAAGAACAAATTGGGGAGATACATCAGAACCAGAACGAAATCGAGGAAAGAGTCCAGAAGTTGGAGAAGGAAAACGTGCCGTTGAAGATTGTTAAGGAACAGACTCAAGTGAAATTAGAAGAAAAATTGCAAGGGATCAAGTTCCAGATAAAAATGCAAGTAGATGATGATGTCTAAGAAGTTGAGAATGACTTGAGAAGTACTTATTACGTTACATCAAGATGAAAGATATCAGTGTGTTGCAGCCATTGAGAAGAAATAGACACCATTATCGGCATTAGATAACGGCGCCCTAAAATGGTCATCAAGCAGAGGGAAGAAATCTAAAGTCAATGAGTCGGATCAGGAAATGGTTGTAACCAGGAAGCCGGAAGGAGGCGTAGCAGATATGAACGTCCATGTCAAAGCAACAGGAGACGAAAGCGAGGCCAGAAACGAAAATAACGCCTGATGAAAAAAAGGTATGGCGAGGAAACCGATGAGTGGATACTCCGGATCCAGTAACGGTAGTTATTCATCTACAGGGGTGAAGTGATCGTCGGAAGATTTGGACACAGTCGGTGAACCCAGCATGATAGTCAGGAAGAAACGAGGCCATTGAATGATCGTGGTAACGTGAATTATGGAGGTAATTGTAACGTACGTGTAAAATTAAAAGAACTTTGTTCTTTCACCACTTACGCTGCAGCTAGAAATGAGATATCAGCAAATCATTCCTCAGCCAATTCGAAGGTGAAGCAATATTGATTGGGATCCCAAGAAACCAATGAGTACAAATCCTACCGTTATTATTATGGTACAGGTCTAACCAGGACACGTTTATGGAAAATGAGGACTTTCGTTACCATTTCTTACAGTACTACCATTCTGAGCACGTAATCAATACTAATTTGGCTCGTCTGAATACCCACTCTGAAAGTACGACGGAAGCCTTGAAAACTTTATAACAAGCCGATACAACTCCATTCGAGAGCCGGAATACGGAAGGTCAAATTTGCAGCTATGTATTTACTACCCGGAGCGATACAGAAGGTCTTCGCAACTACTAACCACCTTACCTTAATGGGACAACTAAACGTGATTAGGAAATTTGAAGCCATCCCGGATTACCTCCTGGAACAAATTCCCCATTTCTTAAAAAAACAGGCAGAATACACAAGAAGAAAAAAAAACCAAAGACGTACCAGTTAATGAAGAAAGTGCTACTGCCGACCCAGGACAAGACGAACAACAACAGGGAGGAGAGGGCCGTAAATCCAGGAGTAGGTACCGAAAGAGGAAGAAATATTGTAGATTCCGACGAGCATCGGACGGAGATGAAAGAACTAATAGATATAGGCGCAGCGCTGTTCGGAAGATGATAGTGTATCCAATGAATGAACAGATCTCGAGCCAAAACGGCAAGATGCAGGGATGTATCATGGTGGCCAGGATGAACCAAAAACGACACGGTACCCAGGACTTGAGGGCCTAAAGAATCGGTGGTCAAGAAGCGAGGAAGATGGACACAACCATGGAGATGGATATTGGAAATTATCTAAATAATGGTAGTACAGCGTATCAGGTTAGATATGAGGATGTTAAAGAAGACCAGTGGATGTGTGAATGCGCGGAGAACTTACAAGATGGATGTTTGCAAAGAAGAATCCAAGGAGATCAGGAAAACTAGTATGATTTCCTTGAAAATACTTGATACAGTCTTGTTGCCACAGGTACCGAGGTGACGCTGTGTTCCGAAGAGTTGTGGAAAAGGATCAGTCAAATCGTCTCAAAACCGCAGTTACGTCCCACGAAGGACATCTCTCTAGTGTATTTTTCGGAAACAAGGGACACCGGCGTGCGAGGTAAACTCATCGATAACATCATCGTTTACTACAGAGCTCTAGTGGTGAAACACTTGAACCGGGAGGTCATCATCGGAGTGGACCTGCTTACGGAGTGTAACTCTCAGCTTTAAAGAAGGAGTAGCGATATTAGAGGTTCCTGCAGCAGTAGCAAAAGTGCCGATGATGGATCGAAGCGAGGTCAAGAAAACCTAGGGATCTCGGGTCGACGAGAATGAGGAGATGAGTCAGGCGGATGGTGCAGCCGCAAAACGAAAACCCGTGGATATGTTAACCAAGGATACGACCGTGGAGAAACTAGTGAAGGAAATTGTGTATACGATGATGAAGGATCGAGAAGACTTTAGAACCACAGAAGTCCACGCATGTGACCCGGAGTCTCGGAAGTGTATGCGGATCTGGAAGAAGAATAGGACCTCGAACTCACGAAGTGGAACCAAATCAGGAAGGACCTTTGGGAGGTAGAGACATACAGAAGAAATAGGGTTAGAAAAGGTCAAGCGACAAGTACTGGCCGATGTGATCAAGAAAATAGGAAAGCGCAGAAAGGAAATCTCACCACCCTGAAAACTAATTGCTGCGAGATGTTGAGGATGACTGCAGCATAGATGCTTGCATGAACTCTCATAGCGTTTGTGTGTGAATGAATTCATGAATTATGTGTATAGTGCCAGGATGGTGTGCGATGTGGTAAATAAGGTGACGTGGCGGAAGGGTTAATACGGTCTGGGTTCGAGAGCCCGTTCGGGAGCCACATATCGCGGCCACCGGGTCAGACTCTGATGCAGTGCTATCTAGTTATCATCGACGTGCCCCGGAGATGACGGGCCACGTCGCTTATGTACGCATGATGTTGTCCACGTAAATTTCAGTAATAATAACAATAACAATCTTTTTGTGATATTAGCGTGGCATAAAGAGATAATCACAACTACAGACAGTTTGTGAATTAAGTGCTTTTCATATATCAGTTATAAAGTGTAAAAGATCAGTGTATCCAAAAGTTTTTGTACCTGGCTGAATAACCCAACAAGGCAAGTTCAACTATTTAGAACAATTTCGATCACAATAAATAGGCATCTACGATTGGTTCGTTATTTC
Source organism: Lepisma saccharinum (assembly GCA_022664845.1). NCBI lineage: Eukaryota > Metazoa > Arthropoda > Insecta > Zygentoma > Lepismatidae > Lepisma > Lepisma saccharinum. Next base: position 5,668 of record JAGDQP010005614.1, read on the forward strand.
TTTAATTGATACCGCTACAATTCGCTATTCGAAGAGGCTCTGGGTAGTCTCTTGGTGAGACGTCGCCCCAGCGGGAGGTATTTTCTCAACTGACGACCTCCTGGTCGGTGCGCTGATCTCTTCCCCTGAAGAAGTGTCCTCTCGCTATAGAGGATACGAAAAGAGTTGTATCTCTTCCACAGAGGCTGGAGAGGAAATTGGTCCCCCTTCCAGGTGGTCTTTCCTCTTATAATGGTTTCTTCCTCTGCAGCAGAGATTTGGATCCACGCTTCACTTTCAACGGAAAGTCGCCGCGGCCCAAGTTAAACGCCCATACTTTAAAAGGGAGTTCGACACTCCCGCTTCCAATGGATCTTAGAGGGAGCATTGTCCATACGAGAGCAAGCAATAGACCACCGACCAAGGGTAACTTTTCGGAAAGTCACCGGTCACCACTTTCTATAATAGTTTTGCGTCTATTCATCATCAGGACGGCCGCGTAACTGCTGCTGGCGCTCTGAGCTGTGGGCACGTACTGTTAAATATCGAACACTGGAGATAGTGTACCTGGAAGTCAGCTGAATGTTCTACGAGACATGTCACAACATGTAAAATTCAGAATGGCTTCGTCGTGCTGAAAAATCTCAACTAGGGAGTAACTGGTACACAGTAAGGTGCAGGCTATTAGAAATAGAACATAATGAAATAAAATATCAGCTGGGTTGAAAAATATATACTTAATAATGAGTTACCCTGGCTAGCTTCTTATATTCCAACATATAAACTTTGACGAGCATGAAATTTTACTATTTTGATCTCGGCGTGCTGTTCTTCCAAGTGACGTTAGTAGCATTTGTAGTTGAGGTGCCTCCTTGGATCGAACCCAGGCTTACGCACATTGGGTGAGGTAACTCTCAACAAGTTATCCGACCTAGGGTAGCAAGAAGTCATTCTAACAGATCAGCTGCCAGCTTTAAATAAAATTTGGTAATATCTATTGCTAAGTAGTTTATTAAGACGAAGCGTCCCAATAAAGTATATATGTAAGATTTTACATCTCTTTTGTACAATATATAACTTAGTCAAACAATTTTCTGACTACAAACATTAACTTAAAAATGTTAGTAAATATTTTCAACGCTCGAACGATTAATTGAAATACTGTTAAGTTGCATTTAAACTTTGATTTCCATTCAACACTATATTTTAATTTGTTGATTCAACATCATAAATTACAGAACATTTTACCCTGCCATCTATTCACAGAGTTTGCGTATGCTGCAAAACAAAACACTACGACCAGAAGAGTAAAGTTGCTTGTTAAGCATTTGATCATTTAAAAAACACAACTCAAACACTGAAGTTACAGGCAAAGCAGAAATAAGAACTTAAATTATAAGTAGCAGTCGAACGTAATTTTCACACTGTCGTAACATACCATAACAGACTGTAGCAAATGAATAACACTTCAGTATTTTAGTAGGATACATTACGGAAGTTGTCTTATTATCATACACTGACAAATAATTAAGTCCAAGGTCATTAAATTACGAAACGATTAAATCCGGTGTTTGAAAGTGCAAAAGGCCGGATGCTCTTTAGATACCACCACAAGCATTCTAACCTTATGTAACGTAATCAAGCAAAGTAAGCCGAAACTTCCTAACCTAATATAACTTAATAAACGTAAGTAACTTATAATTAGGTTATACTTTAATTTGGGCTATACTTTAAATGCCTTCTTGGAAATAAACAAACCTAAGCTTACAGAAACTAAGCTAACCAAACCTAAGCATTTGGAGGCTTGAGGTTCCCATATCTCGTATTTGATCATGGAACGAATGTGAGTTGTCGGAATGTTGTCTTCCATCTGTTCTGTGGTTTACAAGATTAAAGAGGGTCCGGCGTATCTTCAACTTTCTACGTTCTCGTTGTTCATATACGGCCATCGTATGTTCAGTATTCTAAAGGCTGGCAAATCCTTGTTACGTATTGCCACTAGTGCTGTAACTGCGTTTGAGAACATCTACCATAATGAGCCATAAATAACATCCACGTAAGCTGAACTGAGGTGTATGCCGGAAGGTAACGCTGAAAACAAAAGGTTGTCTCCGGTCTCTATGTTTGCGACCTTTGTTAATATGGTCAGATGGCAAGAAAGAGATTGAGACTTTTTGTACTAATAGTCCAGTAGAAATAGGGAAATATTGTGTGATACTCAGACCAAAGCAAATTTTTGCACACAGCAAACCAGTATCCCTTCTCATATATCAGTAACAAACTCAAAATCCGTTCACGGGAACAGACCGAAAATGTCAATATAATATGTCCCTCGAATAGTTGTTCCCAATTTAAGACGGTGCTATTAGATAATTAAAGTCCGGAAGACAGTGCGCTCCCCGCGTATTCCCTTCCTCCTTGGGGACCAATTTGTTTTTATTTCTTACAGTCTAAATAAAATGTATAGTGACGTTCCGGAAAACAAAATGGCTTCTATATCAAAATGGCGGTCATTTGTTTTCGAAAATTGGTAAAACGCTTTTTCCTAATTTTTTAAACAGCCCTAGCGTTGTGAGAGAAATGTTTAAAACTCAATCCTAGTTCAAACCCGCCAATGCATTACTTGGCTTGGCCCAAAGAAATGGTAAATATAACTATAACAGCCCCCACAAAATTCGAGGCCTGAAGGTCCGAAAAAGGGCAACTGAAAAAGGCAGGTTTATACAGTAGTCAATAGGAGGCATTAAATGAAAATATTTTTCGGACTGAATATGAATATTATTTTCTTCAGAAAAGGATTTTAGGGATTCAAGATTTGTGGCAGAAATGAAACATTTTAGAAACCAATAAGAGGCACGCTATTGTTAAAAAAAAAATGATAGAAGACCTTTTCTAAGTTTATTTTTTAAAAAATCCCTTAGTTGGGATATTTTTTTACAACACATTTTTACTTCAAACCAGCCACTGTATTAATTGCCTTCGCCCAAAAACGGTAATTATATGATAGCCCCCCCCCCCCTCGATATTGGAGGCCTGGAGTTGGAAACCCGAGAAAGGCGACTGAGAAATGCAGGTTTATAAACTACATCATGAAAAGATTTTTCCGAATGAACACGAACATTCAGTGATTCAGACAACGGGAACATTTCATCAGCGATTGAGCGTTTAGATGAGGAGGCAGCAAATGAAATTTAAGAAAGTAAACAGTTTAGGATGTTATAGTGAGCGTGAAAGTTGGAGATTGTAAGCGACGAAAACTGAATATTTCTGTTACTATGTTTTCATGTGATTTTAAGTTTTCCAGTTGTTCATTAATATAACATTTCTGTTTTATAAAGTAATAACTTTTATGACACTGCTTATTTCTGCGTTTTCGGAAACTACCTAAACTTTGAAGAGCCAACCCCTGTATCTGGGAAACTATTGAACTGAGCAAAGCCATTCTGCGCTAAAAGTGTAGCAAATTTTCGCTTGTTTAATTCCAAATGACTACTATTGTCATAAAACTCATCGGTTGGTAGATATTTTGTGATCAAATTTATTGACGCGTGTTCTTTAACGAATTCTCGGAAACTAACTACATTTTGAAGAGCTGTATCTAGAAAACTCTAAACAAAACCATCCTGCGCTCAAATTATAGCTTATTTACAGTTTTTGACCGTAAAACCCAACGTTTGAGATATATCACGTGAAATGCAAAATAAGGTCGAATTTGTCGAAGTTTGTTCAACATGGTAGCGCGCGTGGTGGCAAGCCAAGTTCGAAATCTTCAATTTCTAATAAGGACTTTAATATACAAAACATATCCAAAAATCATAACTACACGCATCTTTACAATGTACTGTACTAAAACTGCTACTTCGGAGTCGCCATTTTGAAAATTACAGAAATAAATGTGCTCCCGTGATCGGAATTTGTCAAGTTTTGATGTATGTTGTACTCTGGGGTGTTATTGTTCGTATAACGTAAGAGACAATTTTATTCTAATTTGTTCTCGGTTCAATGGCAATTATATGGCACTATAAAATGTAAATAATTACGTATATCAGATAGTGATAAAACGATCAACAGTAGTAGTATAAAGTTATTTATGCTCCTCAGTTGTTTCTTTAAAGTGTCTCTTGTACGTACTAGTAAAAATACTGGTATTAATAGTTATTTCTTAAAATAAGTATACTCACTTAAGTAACGTTCTTATGCAACGAAATACTCGTTTCATCCAATTATGTGCGACAAGATGTCACGGTAAAAAGATCCCATATAAGAGGTGCTGGCCGAATTTAGTAATTTTAACATAGATAATTAATTACTCAGATATATTACCTGGAAACAGCAAACACGTTCTTAGACCAAACCAATAACAAAGATCAACAATAAAACATATATAGCTAACAATGACAATAATAGTTTAGTATGTTCAAGGGGCATGCTCTAAACGTTTCTTAACAATCAAATATTTAGGTAGGTAAAAATTTGAGGATTCTGGAAGACAGACACGTCAGGGAGTTTCAAAGTGAAGGGTTTCCTCTGCACTGTTAGTATCGGAGATTTTGCTAGAAATAAAATGATGTATCTTAGTCAGGCGAAGAATTCTGATGTGAAACTAGGGAGTAGATGGTTTGTTCTAAACATTCTATTCATTATGTTGTACATGAACTTTATGTCATTCAATTTTCACCGTCCAGGTATGTTTCCATTTTAGTATTTCATGCAGGTTGGTTAGTTTTCTTCTAACAGTAATATTGTCTAATTTTTGTACACATACGGAAGCATATTTTCAATAGCCATGTACAATTTGTACATAGTATGGCAATTAAATAATAAGACTCACTCTGGTAAGAAAGAAAAATAGCAGCAATATTTTCGAAGTAAGTATCTTTGATGTGTTGACACTATCCACAAGTTTTGAAAACATTTCTGAAACATCTCTTCTGATCCCGCCCTCACCTGAACAATCACTGCATTATGAATATCCTCTATGGTTCTTATGGCGTTCCTTTAATGAATCTTTTGATTTGGAAGACAAAAAATAAATCTGTGAGAGTCAATTTGCTGCAGAGTCTGAGTGAGGGGTGGATTATTGTGTAACAACAACGACTAACTTTTGAAGACTGGTATCTAGTGTCAAGATTTTGAAAGCAGTTCTTTTCAATACCATCTTATAGAACTTTCTCGTGACTGTTGTCTTTCCAAATCGGCAATATAACAGTGCATTTTAGCTGATTTATCTATGTATTATTATGACTTCTTACGTTAGAGTTCAAACACTCTTGTTACTGGCAACTTCTTCGGCCAGCAGCGTCGTCTACCAAGCGTTCGGCACTGGCGAAGCAAGGAAGATTAATATCCTGTTTACGTCGGCTACAGCTTACCTAATAGATCTTTTGATTAAGACTTCTTCGTCACACTTAAGATTATACGGCACAGATACACTAACAAACATACACAGAGAAAGGAATGAGCAGTACTAAATTTACAGACAAAGTAGGTGAAAGAATGAGCCGATGGAGCAAAGCTAGCAGAAGGGCAATTAAAATATTTACTCTGCATAAGCCATTTTAACTGGCCCCCAATGCCATAGAAGGATGTGAAAGTGAAGAGTGTAACAAAAGGATGAAAAAATAAAATAAAATAAAATAAAATAGAAAACTGAAGTCCAAATGTAATATAGAAATAAAAGGTGGACAGAAGGACGGAAAAGTTAGATGATAGGAAACAGTGGATTAAAAGTAGTCATTAGAGGAATGATTGAATAGCTGTTTGAATTCCCAGTCAGCACTAAATTCTACCTACTTATTTCAAACCTGTAGATATAATGTCCTTGTGAATTAAATAAAATAACAGTGACTCCTAAGTCAAATGAGGACTGTATTGTGGATATTCATATTAGTTGCAAGAGAAGTGTCATAAATGATGCTTTTAAGGGAACTGTGTTTGATTCTGAGGATCGAGAGGAATACCGGTTTGCCTAACGTAAAGGGCATAACAGAAGATACAGAGGAGGATACAAATGAAAGTACAGTATTAAGCGTCGTATACTGTGTGTACCTTTCAGCTGTTCAATGAAGTTTCTTCCAGTGCTGCCATGGTAGAAAGAAAGATTAGATATAAAGACAGATTTTCACTTATATGTACTTGTATATACTTACTTAACTCCAAAGTAGATGAAAGCAGACAGCTCTCTTGTGTAAGTGACATAGTATCGAAGGAAGGTAGAATATACAATGAGACCAGCAATCATGATTGATCCCCATTTGGTCCATCGCCATAAAATGTATATTATAAATGGCGATACAATGAATAATTGCATGTCGATTCCCAACTGATGCGTATGTGTTAAGCACTACAAAGACAAAAATACAGAATTTGAGTTTTCGTTTTCTAGATGTGTTAAGCTCTCTACTAAATAGAATTGTCTAATATTAATTTATTTCATTAACAAAAACTTGCTAGATGATAAAAACAAAATTCTTACTACTTATACACCATAATGTAATTGCTGTACGCGTGGCAACAAATGGCTCACGCTTCTTCAAGGTATGAAACCAAATCTTTGTTTCGAAATAGTATTGGGACGGAATAGTTAAAAGCGCTCCTAATGCTTTCTCTCAGCTTCGCACAAATTTTGGTTTTCATATCCCTGAGTTAAGAAAGTCCCGAAACAGGAAGCTAAGAGGCATTTCCTTAGGTTACACCCAGTAAATTTTGCATATCTGTCACTTAGCACAAAATTCTGGCGTATTCTCAGGTGTGGAGCAATATATGTATTGGTGCTGGTAAGAAGGTAAACGGAACATTTATTTAACAAAATGTCCAATGAAAGAGTCACAACAAATGCCAAAAAGTAAAAACTGGTCCATGGGAAATATTTCTAAGTAGGAAAAGTTACACCAAAATGGAAATGTGTATAAAACAATGAGTATTGATCTAAACCGAACATTTCACTTGTTAAGGTTGTTATAAATATTGGTTTCATGTTGGCAAATTGTGCAACTTTTTGAACTGAAAGAAAATTTTTACCGTCGTTTTTCAGTAACAACTGTTTGTGTTACGTCGGTAAGTTTTCTATGCGTTCTTAATTTTTAAAAAAGTAGGAACGTTACACACGTAAACTTGCAGTATCACCAAACTGTATTTATTTCTCTTGCTTTAGGTAAGTCAATCCAACGTTTACGTTGCTGCTGTCTGACCAACTATTCACATAGTACTGAGAACAAGTCGTTTTGGAACTAGTTGCGAATTATTTAGCAACGCAGCCATCAAAGATTCGTTTCCTTGCCTGTTTAATAAGAAAAAATCTAAGTAACGGAAAACAGATACGATTCCTGAAATCTTCGAGGTGGTTAAAAATGTGCTGCAAGACCATTTTGAAGCCACTACTACAGCACACGACCTGCCAGAAATAGTTATTTTTTTTATTTGATCATTGCAATGTTATATACAATGTTTCATAAGATAATCCAATAGTTTTGAATTAAAAAACTGGCGCACTGCAAATGCTAATTGCAAAACAACTATAAGAAGTGCAATAACTTGGTTTCGTTCACTTCTTTGTGTGAAAAATAATCTAGACGATTATATGCACAAGAAATTGCTGATTATACGACCAGAGGAGCAATGGTAAAATTTGCCTTGTAACCTGCTGTCCTACAAAACATCGGATCCATATTATTTTTTCTAGGATCACGCTCTATCATCTTATCTTTTAGGTAAATACAAGCTACCGTTTGAAATTTTAAGTGAGTACGCGCCGTGTGCTTGAGTATAGCCATCATTACACACCTTGTGATACCCACTACTTATACCTTCCTGGGTAAATTTATACAAGATGTCACCACCCTCGAATTTACGTTTGGTTCAAAATTGGATAACAAAACTAACAACACTTAGCTAAATACACCCTCCCCCCCCACACACACAAACAAGTTAAGCGGATCCTACTCAGTGGTCTTAGCACATAAGCTAGCGCCAGGCTTCAGCAGCGAGCATCCTATTTATATGACCAATGCTGCGTTCAAAAAATTGCGGTGAGACTTTTCCAACGACACATCAACCACCTTTCTAGCCCCAGTAATTCGGAACCGCCCCTGCAATCTGGATGAATGATACGGATTTGAACTCGTGTTGCCAAGACCTTTCCAACGACACCTGAACCATTCTTCTAGCTCTAGCAGTTCCAAGGTTGAAAATCCCGCCACGAAACTAGAGATCCGCGCCTGCAATCTGGATGAATGATACAAGTTTGAATTCGTCTTGCCGAGACCTGTCCAACTACACACCAATCACCCTTCTTGCCCTAGCAGCTCCAAAGATATAAATTACCCCATCTATATGTTGAGCCGTCCCTATCCCTGGAATTGTCTCTGCAATATGAATGAGTGGTACGCTTTTGAACTGGTGTTCCCGAGATTTTTCCAACGACACTTCAACCACCCATCTAGCTCTAGTAGTTCCAAATCTATATATTTCCCCCTATCTCTGGGACCGACCCTATCTCTGGAACCACCCCTGCAATATGTATCATCTTATACGGATTGAAGTTAGTTTAGCCAAGACCTTTCTAACGACACCTCAAACACCATCCTAAACCTAGTAGTTCCAAAGATATAACTTGCCCTCCGTATCTTGCAACGCTCCAATTTCTGACACCCCCTGTAATCTGGACGAAAGGTACGGGTTTGAGCTAGTCTCGATGAGGTGCGTGAAGTTGGCAGGACCAGCAAAAGCTCAAATTCTCAAACTCGCTCCAGAATTTGAGTACAATTTGTGCTTTCAGAAAAACCAATTCTCAGAATTTGAGTTTTCAACATTAACGCTCTAAGTCCATTTCAAAGGCGATCCTGCCAACTTCACGCTGCAGGACCACCAAAAGCTCAAATTCTGAAACTCGCTCGAGAATTTGAGTACAATTTGAGCTTTTAGAAAGACCAACTCTCAGAATTTGAACTTCCAACATAAACGCTCTAAGTCCATTTCAAAGGTGATCCTGCCAACTTCATGCTGCAAGAATACCAAAAGCTCAAATTCTCAACTCGCTCCAGAATTTGAGTATAATTTGAGCTTTCAGAAAAACCAACTCTCAGAATTTGAGCTTTCAATATAAATGTTCTAAGTCCATTTTGGCCCTACCGACTTCCCCCTGCAGCACAAGCAAAAGTTCAAATTCTGAAACTCGCTCCAGAATTTGAGTACAATTTGAGCTTTCAGAAAAAAACAACTCGGAATTTGAGCTTTCAATATAAACAAAGTGGTAGCACACCCAGACAGCAAATTGACGAGCAAAGTTTATGTACTAACTAACAAGCGCCTCAGCAAAAAGCCGTGTTCATTATTATATTTTATTATATTTAATATAACAATTTTAGGCCTAAAATGAAGCAGAATAATTTCATTCAACAAGAGGTCTGTAATTAATATCCTAACATGTATATAAGTCAAATGATGTTTATGAACAAGGAAGCAGTATGCTAACTAAAATACTATACGTAATTAATATGGCATTTATATATTAACAACACTGTAGTCTGGAATGTAAGGCTTCAAGCCAGTATTACTCAATATACAATTAGCAGTTTAATCTGTTCTTCAATTTTGTTTCTACGGGAATAGACACAACACAGCCACTTCCTAGTCAAAAATAAAACAAAAATATGTAGTTATTAGAATTACAGATTTCATTTTTTAGTTATGACATATGTCATAGCTAGCGCCTTCTCGAGGGTAACGTCCTCTATAGAGAAGTTGGTAAATGGAAATTATTATATTTTTTGGAATGTTAGCTGGTTTAAGTGATTTTATTTTTACCTGGGCATTTCGTGCTTTTCTCTTTTACGGCGGTGTATTTTGCTTAGTCATTGTTTGAGCGGGCTAAAGGTGCGTTATCTTTTGTTTCGGGCGGTGTGGATGTAATCTTTATGAAATAATGTCAATGGGTGGATTTATTATCTTATATGCATCTGCTATTGACAAATCAGGATGATTCGGTGGGAGCGAGTAATGATAAATGGTGAAAAGCAGTGAAAGTGGTGTGTTTGTTATTGGGTTGTTATAATGTTATTCTGCATCTAGGTTGAGTGTTTCTTTAAGCAATGGATGGTTTTATTGGTATCTGTTTGTGAAATATTTCTGGCGGAGTGACTGTAGGTTGTAGAGAATATGGGGGAAAGGCAGTCTATTGTATAGTTCTTGTATTGGATAAGATAAGATAAAATTAATTTTATGGGCGGTAACAGCACTATCTTGTATTGGACTTGGGAGTTTTATCCTGTAGGCTATTAGGTCTGCGTGTCTTTCTAGTATTTTGAGTTTCCGGTAATGGTTATGATCAGTCACAATCCAAACAGTGTGTCTGAATGTTAGTATCGGTAGAAGGAAAATTTTGTAGGTATTTAACACGCTGGTTATGTTTAGTCCCATGTCATTCCAGTTAGGTTGCGTAGTAGGTTTAGTCTCTTAAGTGCTTTTGTAGTAATCTGTTTTAGATGAGCTCTCCAGGTTTTAGATGTCGATCAAAAATTACTCCAAGGTATTTAACTGTGTTCGTTGAACGTAGTCGGATATGTTGACATGGATATCCAGCCGGTCGGGATTTTTGTGTACCCTTGATCGTTTTCTTGGGGGTATAAAGACTATTGACTGGAGTTTTGTCGGGTTTAGTTTTAGCCTCAGTGTTTTGCACCATTGTATGAAAGCATCTATTGCTGTTTGTAATGATGTGTTGATTTGCTTGTTTTTTCCAATGCTAGGAAGGCTGAATCATCTGTGAATTGGAAATAGTGGACGTTTGGTGTAGATGGAGGCATGTCGGCTACAACTTGTAGATATAGCAGCGGTGACAGTGCTGAGCCCTGTGGTACTCCTGAATTTATAAATACCGGGTATGATAAGCTATTGTTTATGGAAAAGTGTGTGAGTCGGCAAGCAAGGAAGTTGTATATGAACCTGGTGTATGCCAGTGGTAGTCTGAAGTTGAGTAGTTTGGAGATAAGCCCGTGGTGCCACACCTTGTCGAAAGCTTTTTCCAGATCAAATAGTACCAAGCATGATGGCTTGGTTGTGTTGTATTGGTTGCTTATTGCATTGGTTAGTTGGAGAAGTTGATCTGTTATACTGTGTTTAACTCGGAATCCTGCTTGGTAGTACGGAAGTAGTCTACATTCTGTTAGATGAACATGGAGTCTTTTTACTTTTATTCGTTCTAGAATTTTGCTGTAGACTGCTGTTAGTTGAATTGATCTGTATTAAGTAACTTTAGCTGGAGGCTTATCAGGTTTAAAGAACATGAGTGTCTTGGAAATTTTCCAGTCAGTTGGTATGTAGCCTGTTTTTAGAATGAAATTGCATATAATATAGAGTAGATGGATTACGATATACGGTGTTTCCTTGATGTGCCTATATGATATATTGTCTTGGTCTGGTGCTGTATTTCTTTTCTATGTTACTATGTCGTTGATGTCAGAGGGTGTAACAGGTGCAGTTAGTTGACTATTATTGGGCAGTCCGTAGTCCGTGTTGGGTTGTAGATGGGGTGATGGGAAGTCGAATCTATCTACAGAATGGACAGTGGGTTGACTGAGGCAGTGGTGTGAACATTTCCTGTAGATTAGTAGCGAAGTCATCAGCTTTTTCTTTGTCTGTATGCAACGAGGTATTTTCCTCTATTTGTGGAGATGTTGTGTGAGTGTTTTTTTTTCGTTAGAGTATGAAACCTTTTACAGTATGCTGTTGGATGTGCAGTTTCTCCTAGTGTGTTATAGGTTTTTATCCAGCTGCGAAGTTTATATGCTTTTACATAGTTTGAGACTGCTTGTTACAGTTGTCTTTGGTGTCTGAGTGAGTCTATGTTCCCTGTTGCTTGGTAGTCTCGGAATAGTTGTCTAGATCGTTTGATCATTGCCAGATATTGTGTGGGTAATTTAGGCTTGAATGGAATAACTCCTGATGTTGGTATGTACTGCTTGGATGCGGCGTTTATAGTGCTGGTAAGGTTGTCAATTGCGGCTTGTAGTGTTTTCTCAGTGTTTATTGGCGCTACTTGTATTAGTGCGGTTGTTAGGTGGTCTATATCCCAGTCTGCTTTTTCCCATTGCATTACTTCACGTAGGAATGAGTTTGTGTTTGGCTGTTGAGCATGAACATGGTTTAAAATCACCTTTATTTGTACATGATCGCTTCCAAGTGGATCTAGCACATCTACTTTCCATCGTATTGATAGGTTTTACGAGATTATGATGATGTCCAAACTTGAGTTAGATTCTAGTCTTGTAGGCTTTGGCGGCGGAATGAATACTCTGGTTGTGTGGTTATTTATGAAATCTAAGAATTTAGTTTGCTGGCGGTTGCTTCTACTATAGAAGTTTATGTCGGCCAGAATGATGTAGCTACGGAAGTTGTCTGAGATATATTGGAAGAACTGTGATGGTATTGTATGGCGTGGACGACATATATGGTGACCAGTGTGACATAGTTGGCCTTTTAATATAGTGTTGTAATTAGGCATTCCGGTAGATTGTTATTTGCTATCTGGTATTGTCGGTATGTTATTTTGGGTGAAAACCCAATTGCTACTCCTCTGTTGGCTCTGAATAAGGGTTGCAAGCTGTCGTTTCGTATTATGGAATATCCTGGTATGTTGCTTTTGGATTTTTTAGAGAAGTGAGTTTCGTTCAGTAGGGAAGCATTTACCTTTTTTCTTCTAGTAGTAATTGGTGGAATAGAGTTCTGTGTTCTTGAAATGAGTAGATGTTTCAGAATATGAAAATCAAACCCACGATCAGGATGTTCATAATGAGTTTAAGCTTCTGTAGAGATTGGATTTGAATGGAAATGTACATATGGGCCATTATATGTTGCGTAGAAGTTGATCTGGAATGTTGTTCGTGCTGCTAACTGTATTTGGTGGAGTATGTGCGGACGGATAAATGGATGTATACATTGCAGTGCCAGTATTACGAAGTTCAATAGCTGTTCTACTATCACAGGTTGAGCAGTTGTTGTTATCTCGGGTGCTGTTCTCATGGTACTGGCATGCGTTCTTATCGGTACAACTAGGTCTGGTTTGTTTTCTTCTGCTGGAGGTTTATGTTTACACTTAAATAACTGTACGTGGGGTGAGACTCTTCACAGGTTAAGCACTTTGGCTGTTGTTGGATATTAGTGCAAGATTTGGTTGCATGAGCTCCAGTACAGTATCCGCATTTCGGCTAATTCCTACATTGTTCGGTAGTATGCGTGTTGTATTCCTGGCATTTTTAGCAGCGGATTAGCATTGGTAGTTTCGTTCTTGACGGTTCGACTCGATACCGTCGTCTGTATATATAGGCTCCTTGTTCTAGTAGTGTGCCTATTGTTTCTTGAGATGATGTGAGTATTCGTACTAGCTATGTTGGTCCTGTTGCATTATAGATTCTAATACATTTTGAGATTTTGTAACTTTCTGCTCCAACTTTGTTTTTATTTCTTCATCCTGGAGTATTGGATTTACGCCACGTATGACCACAGATAACGTTGGCGTACGTCTAGGTGGATATGGCTGCTTGATTCCTTTTGGTGTCAGTTTGCTCATGTTTGCATTTTCCCCAGAGATCTCGAAGCTATGCTTATTTCTTATAGTTGTGGCAAAATTTGCATCAGTACTCTTGCTGATAATCCCGTTGCGTGTAGGAATAATTTAATTGATGTACAGTGTCTCTCTGAATATATTTTGTTATTTGCTGGAGTAACAGTTTTTTTGACTGGTATTTTGTATCAAAGTTTGAGAGTAGGAATGAATGATACTTCTGTGTAGTAGTCCCCAGTTGAGTGTCTACTATCATTGATATTGTGTCTCTACTATCATTGATATTGAGTCAGAATCAGATTCAGATTCAGAGTCAAGAGCCCGAGGCATGGTGGTGACGCTTAGATGGAGGCAGTTCTGCTTGGTAACATCGTTGCAGTCATAGTGGTGATCAGAACCGTTCAAGGCTCTTGGAACGTATGCTAGATATTGATGGATTTAGTTTTCTTTTTTCTGATTCGGTGGTGTTTTTAGTTTGACCTGGTATAATTGATGGTAGTCCAGAGTGGTACACACTTTCTGTTATAGTTGGAATGCCTGATTGGTGTCCAATATATTTCCCGTCCATTTTCCGATATCGTAAGCCTTAAGATATTGCCAAGGTCGTATACATGTTGACTGTCAAAACCAAACTCGGAAGCCGTAGTCAGCGTCCAATATCGTCAACTTTTGATCAATTTATTTTGTCTGCCAAAATTCCAACCCAGAGAATAGCCAATGTTGTTATTCGTTAGCAATCAATCCAATTTATATAATAGATAGCCAGATATAAGTAGCTAATTCTATACAGATAGCCAATAAATAACCAAAATCGTAAACCAGATAAATAGCCTATATAATCGTAATACAAATAGTGACCCTTAAACGACTAGAAATCGCATATGGTGTATCTTTTAATTGCTAAGCAGTAATAACGTTTTTTGACTGATCTCTCTCCAGAAAGATGTTACAGAGAAGTCAAAAGTTCCTCATTTTAAAGGATAGCATAAGTCAATATCTGAGGAAGTTAATACATGATATTAACAAGTTCTTAATGTAAAACACACATTCCTCAGTTTATTGATACTCGGTGCCAATTCTATTTTCACCCTTGTGAGAAACGGTTTGCCAACAGTTGCTTTGAAATGTGTGCAATGGTGGCTAAACTTCACAAACTTATTATGCTGCCATCTACCGTGCATATTTTAGAGTATTACCATTGGAATCACGCTGGAGTTCGGTTTTATTTAGTGAAGTGGAAAGACGTCTTTTAGTGCTGTGCCCTAGTGCGGAAATTGAAGCGACAGATTTAACAAACAACACATAGACCATATTCCTATTTGAACCGTTTTATTTTTTAGTACTTATGTTTGTTTTATCAATAATATTATGCTGTCTTCCGGTAATGCAAGATTATATATATATATATATATATATATATATATATATATATATATATATTTAAATCACAGCCATATTCGATCCACTACTGGATGAGGCCTCTCCCCGAAGGGAGGAGTTGGTCTACTGCTCCCACGCTGACCAGACGGGTTGGGATATATATGTATATTTAAGATTTAACTTGACAATATGAAATATCGCACAAACGATGCATTGTACAAAGAAATGTTACAAACAAAAGTTAATTGACTTGAAGAGGACGTATGACAATATTTAAATCGTAGTCATAGGATAAACAGTGCTTCCACTCCAACACAAGCTTATAGTCAACATTAAAAGAGTGAATGAAAATAAACCAAAGTTGGTTTGTCAGTGTTGCCAACTAATGGAGCTACGGAGCTCTAAATTTAAGAGATTTAAGTGTCCTTACAGAGAAATGAAGAAATGTACAACAACAATACTGAAGAATGGAAGGATGTAATGTAGGGAGTTTAACTGTAGAATTCACAGCATTCAGTGAGTAACGGGTTTGACACAGGGGCCATCCAAAAAAGGCCACATGTTTGAGTAGCTGTAGAAAGAAAAATTCCCAAACGACGTAATGTGGAAAACGTCACAGAAAGTCTCGCTGTAGCTCAGCAATCCCGATGGCGTTTGTGTGGACTCGATATCTCTAATCGTTCCCGAGAGATACAAAAATAACTGTTTTGGGGTGGCAACACTGAATAAAATCCTTCATACCTTCCAAACCATAGAAACGATGAATAGGAATTCTTGCTGTTTTTGTTGGATGTGTCGTCTTTATTCATCGTGGAGGAAATATCGCACAAACGATGCATTGTAGAAAGAAATGTTACTAACAAAAGTTAATTGACTTGAAAGGGGAAAGCAAATTGCATGAAGTATGTTTTATGTGGAGGACGTTTTCAAGGTCATCGAAAGGTCAATGGAATTTTTTAAATGGAAATCCATATTGTTTATTGCATAATATGATTCGCAGTACAGAAATAAACAACTGTGATAGCAACCATTTTTGCATTGTAGAGCATAGTTTGGGATATATTTGAAAAGTAATCATTGAAACCAGAAAGTCATACTAAGGTGGAAAAGTGAATTTGATATTTGTGGTAATGGAAACCTACATGCTTTATTGTGTATTCCAACTCCTTGTGCACAAAGAGAGAACTTTTGCTACAACCATTATTGCAATTAGCCCGTAGTTGCACATAAATGTTACACGGAGACTTTGAGAACTACATTGCATGGTACATTATAAAGAATACAAAAACGGAAACATAACTAAAACAACCAAATTATTGCAATAAACGTTCAAAGTGATACCCTCCTATTTCAATGCACTTTCCAATTCTGTGGAGAGAAGATTGGTGTGTACCGAAAAGTATGTCTCTCTCAATATTTGCACATGAATGTTGTATGCGTTCCTGCATGTTTACTAGAGTCGTTGGTGCATCATTATAAACGTACTGTTTGATGTAACCCCATAAGAAAAATCGGGATGTCTAAGGTCGGGGGATCGAGCTGGCCAATGTACTGGACCTCCACGTCCTATCCAACGACCGTTATACTTTGTATTAAAAACATCTTGTAGTACGTGTATAATCAGCAGGATATCCATCGTGCTGGAATCACATGGTACGCCGTTCTTCTAATGTAACATTTTTCAACAGTTGCGGTAATTCCTCAGTTAAAAGATGTGTGTACCTTTGTCCTGCTAATGTGCCATCGATAAACATGGGACCAATGACATTATATCCCAAAATTCCACACCAGACATTCACGGACCAGGGTCGCTGATGCTCTACTGCTCTCAACCAGTATGGATTTTCAACAGCCCATGATCTGTGAAAGTACATTCGTCAGAAAATAACACTAATAGAAAAAAGTTATTATCATCCCGAAGTCTGTCTTGTGCCAATCTACAAAATGTTAGTATCTAAGTCGTCACCATGGAGTTCTTGGTGTGACGACAAGTGGTATGGATTATATTTGTGCCGTTTCAATATTTCAAGAACACTGGTCTTAGAAATACCTGCAACGGTAGCTAATTCTAGAGAACCTACATGTGCGTTGTAGGTCACTGCTCCTAACACTACTATTTCGTGATCTTCATCTGTCGCGGCTCTTTTCCGCTTCCGTGCTTATGGTTGGACACTTCCTTTCTCTGAAAAATGTTTGAGAACACGATAAAATGACTTTTGCGATGGAGTTCGTTTATTAGGAAACCGTTCAGCATACAGCAGAATTGCCTGTTGAACATTTCTCCGAGATTCACCATACATGAGACCCATTTCAACTTTTTCTCCTGCGGACAGCGGCTCTATTTTCAATTCACTACAACACAATGAAATGTGCAGAATACGTAAACTGAAGATGATACTATTAGCACTACCAGCGAAATATCTCGACTCGAAGCCGGTTTGCAGTAGACTGGCAAATGGGTGATTGTAAGTGTATCAAGCTGTCCTATCTTCGTCCCATGTGCATTATTTTATTCTCCTTGTGATTCCACCTTGGTGGCATGACGTCAACAATCACTCTGCTGTACGGTTACCTTTCATTGTGCACTCCCTCTTCAAGTACGATTGTCGTTCGATAGATCGGGTCACTTGTATGTGCACCATTCGTATTCGTTAAAATGGGCAGTAGCATACTGTAGTTCTATATGTATTGCTTGTGTAATATGGATTTCGTTTGTCAACTGCTTTACTACGTGGTGAGTTGCAAAAGTGGATAGAGTCCTAACACAGTAATCTAAGAATCCTAGGTTCTATCACCATCAAGGTACATCAACATTCGAATGAGTGCGTGAATTCTTACTAACGTCCTAAACGAGCTAAGGAGCTTCTCAGGACGGGACCTACAGTTTAACGTGGGTTCCGAACCACATGTGTCCCCACCGGGAATCGAACCCGGGACCCTTTCGTTAGAAGGAAGCGAGCGTTACCACTCACCTACGGGGAACACATTATCAACAATTCAACATTCGAAACAAACACATAAGCCACCCTCGGACGGTTAAAGCAATGGTCTCTCGGACTTTCAAATGACCATACAAACGACTTCTAAATAAAACTACATGATGGAAGTTACGGTATTGTTTATTTGTAACATTTCTTTTTAGTTGAATGCTTCGTTTGTGCAGTATTTCGGATTGGCAAGTTCACTTTTCCACCGTAGTATAACTCTGGTTTCAATGTTTACTTTTCAAATATCTCCGAAACTAACCTCTACAGTGCAAAAATGGTTGCTATCACAGTTGTTTATTTCTGTACTACGAATCATATTATGCAATAAACAATATGGATTTCAATTTTAAAAAATTCCATTGACCTTTTGAAGACCTTGAAAACGTCCTCCACATAAAACATACTTCATGCAATTTGCTTTCCCCCTTTAAGTCAATTAACTTTTGTTAGTAACATTTCTTTCTACAATGCATAGTTTGTGCGATATTTCCTCCACGATGAATGAAGACGACATATCCAACAAAGAGTAAGAATTCCCATTCATCGTTCCTACGGTTTGGAAGGTATGAAGGATTTTATTAAGTGTTGCCACCCCAAAACAGTTATTTTTGTATCTCTCGGGAACGATTAGAGATATCGAGTCCACACAAACGCCATCGGGATTGCTGAGCTACAGGAAGACTTTCTGTGACGTTTTCTACATTATGTCGTTTGGGACTTTTTCTTTCTACATCTACTCAGACATGTGGCCTTTTTTGGATGGCTCCTGTGTCAAACCTGTTACTCACTGGATGCTGTGAATTCTACAGTTAACTCCCTACATTACATCCTTCCATTCTTCAGTATTGTTGTTGTACATTTCTTCATTTCTCTGTGCGGACATCTTAATTTCTTATATTTTTTTTTTCAAAAAACAAATCTTATCCTCTTTCAAATTATAAATGAATGTAATTCTAATAATGATGTCAGTAAGTTTATATACGATATATTTGAGAGACTGTAAGTATGAGAGAAACTTACCATATTTTCAAACCCAAAGTAATTATGGATATAGAGAAAGTTCTTCCACATATTTTCCTGACAAAGATCTGAATACTGTTTCACTACCACGTTCCATTGAGGGCCATCACCCAAGTGATTTATAATATAAGTGGAAAAGAGAATCACAGCCAATAGATTGGGTGTTAACCTGTAATTGAAGGTAAAAGTTAAAACAACTTCTGAAAATGTCATTAAATTCTAATCACTAGTATTGATACCATATTTCTTCTTGAGAAAGCGACACGGTTTGCATTTGTACTAATATTGATTTGAAACTATTACTTTCCTCCATGACCAAATTTATTGTGAATTTTTTAAGTGTTATTTTACAAAATGCCTAGTGCCTACACAATAGGTTTGCTTTGCTGTGGTTACGAAACTACCTAACGAATATGGGACTTCCTAGATCAATGTGATTACTTCAGCTTTAAAATATTATTATTAATAATAATAATAAGAAGAATGTTATCATTACTTCTGTGTATGATTCATATCACTATTGATTAAGATGGTCAAGTCACCGTAACTTACTGAATGCATTCGATGTCATTAATCATGATATCCTTAGTGAACTTGAGACTTTCAACTTCTCATAGAAAATATGTCCACTAATAGGTAGCATCTAATTTATGTCACTGGAAACACTGTGTGGGTAAAATGTTATAACCATAGAACATATTGTAAATTCAGGGGTACCACAGGGAACAAACCTTGGCTTCTTTCGTTGCAATGAGGCTAGGTAGCGATTTTCGAATATTGATGTTCTAAAAATGTAATTGCTGTGTGTGTTTGGTCAAAGTTAGAAATCGTTGCAATAATATGGCATTCTGATACGCAGAGCAACTGCCAGCAAATTGAAATAAAACAATCTAAATTTATTAACTTTCTGACGTAAAAAAAATACAGGAATATCACTTAAGTTTGCAAAGTATTTAGACTTTCTGTACAATTACTCGTTTGAATCTTTAGAAAAAGAGAGTTTTAAATTTTTACTGAACCTATAACATAATTATGCTCGGAAAACGTCTGAAATAGGGCTACACGTCCCGTATAGAGAAATTCGACCATGTAATGCAGTCTTCCAGCTCTCGGTCCAAAAGAACCAAAGTATAGAAGGTATCGGATATTAGATGACTTCTCATTATAAAACTGTATTCTCAAATTCTGTTCTGAGATGAATATATACAAATTACTGATAATACGAGTGAATTTAATTGTTATAGGTCTACAATAATTAAGAGTTTCTGTAGAATACGAGGACTATTCCGAAATAAACTTCCGGTCAGATGTGAAGAGATAAAAGGGAGTACCACAAGAATGTCAAGATATGCAAAAGTTACGTTCGTTCCTCTGCTACTTCTACATGAGGTTTTATCCGCATTCATGTACAAATCTAAATGGAGTATCAGTTTATCCCTTTGCATCTCACCGGAATTTTATTATCGAATACCCCTTGCATGTCACGTGAACTCGACATTTTATTCTCATGATGTTTAACCTTGAACACAATATTCTTTCCATTATAATTAACTAACTCTATGGCTTACGGAACTCGCAAGTTCATCGCGCAGTAACAAAGGTTCGCTATTGGATTATATCCTGGGCAACATGGAGAGATTTATTTAAAAAGGTTGACTTTTCATTTGAAACAAGAATTAATGTAATTGTTTAGAAATATGGCATTGTTCTAAACATTTATATCAAGCACAATGGTTTGACAATTTTCAAAGTCCCTTATCCTGACCATTTTTACTTTTCAAACCATTATTTTTATGGGCCAATTTCACTTACCTGACGAATCTATTAACATATTTACTAAAAATATTAATTTTCTTCTTTCTATCCAATTCTTTTGTCATATGATACGCAGAGAGAAGACCACTTAAAAATATGAAACTGTCAGTGTACAATATGGCGCTTCTTAGAATAGAAGTCCAGGCTCCGCTAGTTCGGTTCTGAAATTAAACAGAATAAGTAAAAGATACATTAAAAACGTAAGTGTTACTAATTACTCGAATTGTAATTTAATGCCAACATTAAATCTCTTTCCATGAATACAATTTTTATCGATATATTCTATATTCTAAACAGAACATGAAGCTATTCAAAAGAGAAAATACTTAAATATTCCGAGACGATCTCTTACGGAAAATGTACTTTTTACTTGTGCTCTGCAGTTTTGTATATAGCAAAACAAAATTATTAAATGATAGTGCTTAATTAATTAATTATCCACTATGAGATTATCATACATCTGCTGAGCCTGTATTTGAATTGATTGATGGCTTTTTAACATTTTTGGCTCAGTCCGGGATAAGCTAGGTAGAAAATGGGGGAAGGTATCGATCAGGCCTTATTTAAATTATCATCCTGACATTCGACTGGTGAAACTAAAGGAAACCCTGGAATATATCAGTCAGGATAGTCGGTCCGAAATCCCCGAAGTTACTGCCTGGACCACAAGGATTGTGTTCTTGTTCAACTTGTGAACTTAGTATTGGGATGTACATGGCAAAATTATCTTCCTTGATAAACCCAGCCTTCAACACAGTGTTTGTGGGATATGTTAAAAGAAATCTCTATCGGAATTTAATCGACGGCATCTGCTAAGAAAAACACAGAGTGGCCATAGCTCAGTTGGTAGTGCGTTAGTCTCGGATGCGGGAGGTCTTGGGTTAGATACCAGTGACTGACCCTACTGGTTAAGGTTTTTCGTGATTCTTTCCTCAGTTAGATAAGGGAAATGCCGTGATGGTATCTTCAACTTCCAGCATCCTTTCCCTTACTCTATCCCGCCTGAGCCATAGAGGGCAATAGAAAGAAAAGCAGGTAAACAAGATATATTGACAGATAGATAGATCACAAATTTGTAATTCTTTTATGTTATAGAATGTTAGTAGTAGCTTCATTATTAATTGCAGACACTTCTGAGACAGAATTAAGTTCCAAAAGCGTCTGCACAGAATAATTGTTATTATTAGCAGGGATTCTGCCAGGATTTTCAGTTTAATGGGGCCGTAAAGTCAAAATTGGGAGGGTATAAACGGAGTTTTGCACGGTTTCTTTTGACCGAAAAGTTCTTAAATTTCGGGCAGTGTTCCCGAGAATTTAGGTCTGGTGGAATCAGTCTGCTAACATTTCATTAAAACTATTGTACTCATTACTGAAGTACTAGACGGACTTCAGTACGTCAAGGTTATTTTCTGTTTAACTGTACTGAAATTCGAATAATCCACGTAAAACGAACAAGGAGGGAAAACGTATTTCCATGAAAATTCCAGTCGGGAACTGAACATAATAAGACAGGAAGGAATATGACAGCGTTACAGTAACATGACCAAAATTCTCTCTTTGAAGGGTTTATACCGTTGTCCGAGGATAGTGACCAAAAAATGGGACATGCTTCAATCGTCATGGACACCATTTTTCGGCATTTTTAAAGAATGATTCTAATCCTTTCCCGACATTCATTTTTTCGACGGTTCAACGCCGGAATTGTATATTTCAGATATACTCTCTTTGTTGTTGTTTTTTTTTCTAAAAAGAGAAGAAAACGTGTATGCCTTAGAGAGTAGTTTCACTCATATTCAAGAAGAGATTAATCTTAAGAAAAAAAAATCAGAGGAATCAAAGGACACGGAGCCGTGTGCGAGACAAAAGAAAAAGCATGGTTCAAATAACAACAAAATGATGACATAAGCGAAAGGAAAGTCAAGGAGGAGGAGGAACAAATTTCTCACTGAACTCTACTCATCGTATGTCAGTGAGTGTGTTTGTGTATAATGCCGTAGCAACATGAGTGAAAGTGTATGTAAACACACACGCCTTCTCACTTCCTGTACTTCTTACAAATACAGATGACTAAATAATAAAAAAAGGAAAAAGAGGAATACAAGGAAACCAGTTGTATTCGTATGTTATATAACATGTTCCCTTGGAGAATGGATATTCCACTTCCATCACAAGGCCAGCCTTTTCAAACGTGTTTTAAAACATTCTACGAGTATACCCTGCATCTAGCGACAGTAACATAAATAATTTGTCGTGGAGAATCAAGTTCAGAGTATCATAGCACTAGCGACACTCCAAATATATCAAATATTTTACTATGTATAGAAGCATTTCTTCAACGTAAATTTCTCCCTCTGTTGTTAGAGTCCTGAGACATTTGAACTATTCTCATAAAGATTAAACCAAGCTTGCTGAATCAGCGAAACGTGTTCATCTTGTAAAGCGGAGAACTGGGTTTGGCATAGTGACAGGTTTTTCATGCTTTTCTTCACACACATTAGGCGAATTTCAAACGCTGTACAAACACCAATTACCTGGATAAATCCCAAACATCTGCATACATTAATTATGACACCAATCCTGACATACAAAATATTTATTAAAATTAACTCCCATTAAAATGTACTAAATTTTGTTTACTAAAATGTATGCCCGTAGAAGACATGTCAAATTAAATCATAGTATTTAAATCAAGCATCCAAAGGAACAAAACCATTTCAAGTCAAGCATATTCATACTGCATACGTAGCTAACCATAATTATGTTTCAGTGCGTATCTCTGAAAGGAACACCTATGGTCAGACTTCTTTTTTTCCTACATCCACATACGTTTATGCAAAAAAATGGCGCAAAGTATTACGGTACTCAGTGGTACTTTTTTGTTTCACATCTTATAATTATACCTGCGATTTAGTATGTTTTCTTTTAAAGCATAAAATATATACAGGGAGTTGCAAAATAACACCAACAAACCTACATCACGAGATTCCCGACACGAAAATAAAAAAGTATATAGACCATCGAAGGTGCACAAATGCTTCGTTTCGGTGCTGTAAGCGTGGAAACATGAACTTTAGAGCTTTGTACTTGCAAATACCGTTAACAGTAGAACAAAGCTCCAGTTTCACTGAAGTGCGTACAATGGAAAAAAGCCGTAGAGAAAATTGTAGTGTTAACAGATTTTAAAAGGTTGGACAAAGCATGCATCCTGAACTTAAATCTGAAGTCTGCGTGTAATGAAAAGATTACGGGTTCACCTCCGAAAACAATTTTTGCGCTTCATACCCACTTTCTGCTATTGCTAATCACGAGCCCCAACGCACTCAGTAAATGCATCGCATAGATTCAGGATGCTGATCTTCAACATCTAAATATATTCCATATTTAAATATATATATATATATATATATATATATATATATATATATTGTTGGTGTGATGAATTTGTGAAGACATGGTTTATTAGGATAGGTTACAAAACGTGTATTCGTCCGGTAAGATTGATGTAGATTCATCATTGATAGCGTACGGGCTTAGAAAATAGAAACGAAAATACAATTTTATAACATGATTTAATATGGTTGTCATTCTATTTCTGGAACATGGACTAAAAGTACTGTAGAACAAAGACCAAGGATCAAGGATTCATCTTTAACTATATATGTTCATATGTTGTAAATTCGTTCCAAATCACTTTATACTTGAACAGGTTATGAGGAGACAAGAAGAAAAGGCGGACAGGCTTAGCCACAAACCGATTTTATAATTCTAATAAGAATAACCTCTCTTACATACATATCTTAGACAATATTCATACGCCATTCACAACACCTAAAAATTTAATGAATCTTGTATATAATTTTGCACGTGTTGGAATTTAATTCTATAGTATAAAGGAAGGAGGGAAGGCAAAATGTAAAGAATATGGATAGAACAAATTCACAATAGAACAACAGAAAGTAAAAAGAGAAAAAAAAATGAATCCGAGGTTTGAATATTTAAGAGAAGTAAAGGTGCACTGAAAAGATTGTAAAAATAATATAGAGTAGGGTTTCTCAACGTGGGGGTCGCTGGTTGTGTTTAAGAGGTCGCGAGAGAACGTAAAAAATTAATTTAACTAGAGGTTTTTTTAGGTGAAAACTAGTAAATTTCAAATAAGGTATTTTATTTTGCTTGATGTTTATATAATTACTAACGGTAATGGGTGAAGTGAATAAAAAGAAGCAAATACTCGAAAGTGTTTACTCGCGAGTAAAGTATTCTCTCGCCTTTCAGGTGAATAAAAAACTTTTCTTTTATTCAAGAGTATTTTCTTGTGTCAATTGAGAGTTTACTTGCAAGTTATTTTTATTCACTTTTATTTAAGTAATTTCTTCAAAGTTCCGAATGCTTACTTACCACAGAGATATTTCCTTTCAAAGCACAAGACATTACTCTTGGTGGAAAGTATACTCTCTTTTTCTTCACTTAATCCTAAGTATTGACTTAAAAATAAGTAAGTATAAGAATTTAGTCGTTTCTATTCACTTACCATTGTAATTTGTTTCTGGATAAGATATAATATATATATTCTTATATATATTTGCTTTTGTCAAATACAGCAAATCAAATGTTATGTTTTGAAATGAAAAGCAAATATTTAACAAAATAAGAAAAGCATTAAAACGCTACCAAAATTACTTTATCAACTTTAAGGTTAGTGCGAAATCTGAGAATGTTTTTAATTTAACCGCTTTGAAATATTCGGTTCAATTTTCCTGCCACATATTTTCAAATCATTTTTTTTTTCAAGTAATAAAGAGTTTCAGGCCTTTGTTTTAATATTCACCATCGAAGATAAAACTTTACTGGTAAACTTTACTGTACATTTTTAGTAACTTTTGAGTTCGACCCGTCACGAGAAAATAAGTGCCACACAAACATGCATGCCCCAAGCGGGACTAGAACCTGCGATCTTGGAAACGCCTCTGACTGCCTCGGTCGGCTTACCATCGAAGGGAAACAAAGTTCACACAAGTACGAAGATGCAAATGGAATTATCATATGTGTATGTGTAATAGTTATGTGTGTGTGTGTGTGTGTGTGTGTGTGTGTGTCTGTTGATGTCTTCAGGAGATTGTTTAATACAAAGTAAAACGAAACCGATTATTATAAAGAAGAAAATTACTTTTGTGGGTCGCCAGGGTATAAGACATGGTAAAGGGAGTTACAGGTGGAAAAAGGTTGAGAAACGCTTATGTAGAGGAATGATAATACTATAACAACTAATAATAAATGATATTACACTGAGAATTAGCTTGTTTTTGAAATATTATTACTAAGATTACATAGTTGATAAGAAATTAAATGTGAATGAAAAAATGAACAAAACTAATAAAATGACACATTAAGAGAAAATGGAAATGAGTTTGTGGAAAATGTAAAAAAAGAAGAGAATTAAGTCGTGAATTGCAACTCATTAAGAGGTGGAAAACGTAGTTACACAGATGAAAAGATCATAGCGTTAGTAGAAATACTGATGTGTAGAAAGAAAGCAACTAGTTCTGAAAAATAAACAAGTTGCTATAATTCTGATAACGTGAATATGATCAGCTGTAGAAAGTTAAATTCACCATGAAGAAACACTAGTGAAGAACTAAAGAATAAGGAAACAATTAGAAACTTTTCGACACACAAAGAGGAAGTTGTAAAGATTCGACAACGCTGCAGGTCAATGCAAACAAATTACTAATAAGAAGCGTAATATTTGCAACTAAAATGTATGATCAGTCCAGAATAAATTGAATTATATACGAATAACATTAATATTAAACATATGTATATGGTCTGCAGAAAGCAAATGTCCCGAGCGGCCGTAGCTAAGTAGGTAGACGGCCGCTGGCTTAGCTATTGGATGATTCTCAAAATCGAGCGGCCGCTTTCCTGGCTGGGGTTTTCAGTTGCCTTCCAACATCCTCTCCCCCACCCTATCACGGCCTGAGCCAGAGTTGCCAAAAGGCTATAAATGAATTCAAATGTAAACGAAAGCGATGTATGCTTTTAGTAAATTTATTTCATTTGTATGCACAATAAGGTATACTAACACGTAAAGTTAATATATTTATATATACTTACAGCTACCATGTCAGTTCTATTAGAGAATGGCAGATAGTACATTGCCATTGTCTTGTGAGCAATCAGTAAGGCTAGAGCATTGATGAATCTGTAGCCGTGGATGTAAGGCATCTCATCCTCACCTACTTCAGTATTTATGAGGTTGTTAAAATTTTTGCGCAGTGAAAATGCCAAAACTAGTCTTGGGATTGTATCTGAAAGTAAAAGACATTATTGAAAACAATAGGTAAATATAATACATATATCAACTTCAATAAACGTATAACGGGGATAGACAAATGTTATATAATTGTGTATTAAAAGTATTATTCTGCATTTTTAAAATGTTTAAACGGATTTTCCTTAAAATATATATTTTCTTAAAGGATTTTCCAGTTTATTACGGCTGCCAATTATCTAAAAAAAATCCCTCAAATTTATATATCATCTTAGTCTTTAATAGAGATTTATATATAGTTTTTTTAATTAGATTAACGAATTTTACCTTTTTGTAAAATTTCAATAGATTTACCAAAACTGGTTTCTCGAAACCTCTTTATGCTGCTAATTTAAAGGAAATAACATCAACTTATTTTTGTTAATTTATAATGTTTTATGGGAAATTAGTTTTTCGAATCACAAAGATATTTTCATTTAATGTTTTACTTTTTTGCTCCGCGATTAAAAAAATACTTATATCAAACTTACAAAAAATATTATTATGCAATTAAGAATACAAAATAATATTTTCAAATATATTGATGAAAACTGTCTGATATAAATTAAATAATATTTTTCTCTTTACGTACAGTTCCATCATCTTTACAAAATAAAACAGTAGTTTATATAATCTAATTTACATCTCATCTATCTCGAAGTCTCTTTTCCAAGTTCATGATGTTACTAAATTATTCTATTGTTTAGTTCTGCGTTCTGTAGCCACGAGGGAAGACTCGTAGCTTGATGATTGGTGGGAAGACACGACTCAGTAACCAATGTGAAGTAAGTAGTACGACGTAACAACGTTGTCAGTTGTATCTAATGAAATGTAAGACACCATCACGGAGCTTTCCATTTCGTATGCAGAAATACTGGAGCGGAGAGGATATAATAATTATTTTTTCTGCATATGTATTAACTATAAGTATCGTGATGTTAAATATGAAAAGTTTAGTAACATTCTAAAGTGAAATTAACACAGAAAAATTGACAGTTGTCGTAATCGGCACTCGAACCCGGGTTTCCCAGTTTCCACCACGTCACGTCCAATTATCTGTGTTAATTTCAATATTTACCTCACAAAAGATTTATTGTGAAAAAGGTAATAACATTTCATAAAGGTGTTTCGGGCTGCTGACATCTTGACTTTTAGAATTTAATATTTATTTTTTCAGAATCAAACTTAGCGACCTGAGAAATGTGAAACTTCACTTCGAAAATTAAACAACTCTGGTTTGGCGCCATCTTGGAATTCGGAATCCAAGTCGCTATATTGAATATCGGAATATAAAAATATCGTTAGAAGCAATTTTAATGCTATTCAAAACTGCAGATCCTATGAAATTTAACGAAAATTATATGATACTTCAAAATTAAAGATGTTTCGGGTTGCCACCATATTGGTTTGAAGAATTTAAGATGTTTAACTTCAGAATCGTATTCAACGACTTTAGGAACATCCAAGTTTAAGGATATTTCGAACATATTTTAAAACTAATTTTTCGCTGCCTTCATCTTGAATTTTCAGATTCAGTACTTCTGACTTCAGAATTGAACTCATACCCCTTAGAAACACCACAGATGAAATTTCATGAGAACTGGAGTGCTAGTAAAGTCATAGTGACCGTATGTTTCTGGCATATCCGTAGTCTCCGTCATATATTATATTGGATCACGCTGTAAGTAATGTCGTTTTTAGCATTGGCATGGTAACGACACCATGCAACGGGAAAAGTACGAACTACACAAAGGTCATAACTTAGTTTCGAGGTCTAAGTAAGATCCGAAGAATTGCCTATTTCATTACAATGATATAACATGTTTTGCAATTTGGATACTGAATTCTCCTTTTTCTCAAGCAAACTAGTACTGCACCATAGTTTCCAAGTACTAAATTAAAAGAATTAAGAAAGAATGTTTACAGTATTTAGTATTTATTTTTAAATTAATTGGGTGTAGCTATATGTAACAATACTGAATGATATCTACAGAGTGTACCAATGAATAACGCATGAGAAAAGTAAAAAAAAAGTGTTAGTATACAGTGAGAAAATACTACTATAACTAATAAATTTTTTTGAAGACAGGACCAAATAAAATATCTTAATTTGTAGTTATTTGAATTTACGAGAAGTTTACAGTATTTCTTAACTTACTAGCGCAAAAGATTAACACATGTCATTTGGAAACGTAGTAGTTATCTTTCAAAGATTTTAAACTGATTACAAAACTTTCAAATAGCCTTAGTGTTTTCTTTTACTAGAAAATCTTCTATTGATTTTCGAATACAGATAAGATTTCTTTACAATGAACGTCGTTATAGGCGAAATTTCTGTTAGAACGAAGTTTTTCGAAATCCCCTCCGAATTATTGTTTTTCATACAATGTTTATTACAACGAATTTCGTTAGAAGGAAATAAAATCACCGGCGCAGTAAAATTCATTATAACGAGATCTCACCTAATCAGGACTTCCAATTACTGCCGAATTTTTTAACTTGTGTATAAAATGGAATGGAGACAGAAGTCAATAACAATGGACATATTACAATAGAGAAAACGCTGTTTATTGTGACAGTACAAATAATTTTAGTGTTAATGTTCGGATTAATTATTTGAACAACGTAGTGCTTGTAGTCACAATTACAGTTATTACTTTTTTAAAAGTTTCTTGACGTAGGCGAATTGTTTGTCGGACAATATGGAAAAACCATAAGAGTACATTTACGTAAGTAAAGAAAGTATGCACTGTAAACATAAGTGCTACTTTCGTCTGTAAGGATGTATAGTGTGTCGAATTTCACGTTATGTCAGAAATACCTCGACTAGTAAAGTATCTTTCATCCTTGCATATAAACGGTTATAGGTAAGAACAGTAAAATTTCGGGACTCGAGAAAATTTTAAACACTCAAGAAATCGCATGGAGTAGATAGACGGTTTTTAACATCATATGAAATGTGGTTTTAACTCACGAAATACTCGTGAAATGTGAACATTTTCCTTCCATCCACGAATTCTAAGCACTGCTCAAGAAATTGTACCGTTTCGATTCATTGATTCACGAAAATAATCCTTAAACAAATGTAATTCGTTTTCAAAAATCTAATATCGGATTCGTATTGCACAGAAAATGTTAGAAAGTAGTAGACTTTATCCTTAATTCATGGCAGTAAATTTGCGAACATGTTTTACCATCTAGTTGGAAAGTACGAACTCGAGTATTCATTGCGTGCGTTTGGCGGTATTCGCGGTGAAAGGCTTTGTGAAACAAGTCGAACACGTGAAATATCATACCACCGAAAATCTCGTTATTGCAAAGAGCAAAGCAAAGTTTTGAATGCAGACCGTGAGAGATTTTTCACAGATTTCTGTGCTGACCAACAATCAAACAAATCTGACCAGGATAAATTTGGAACTGTTTTCATCATATGGCTATGAAAATGCAGTTGAATGATTAAGAAATAAATATTATCATAGTTATACATATATTTATTAAACTTTTGATACTTGTTTCTGCAAATGTGGAAGAAGTATGTGAGAAACTTGAATAAATAAATATATAATTAGCACTGTTGGTAGAATGTTGTAATTTCAAAAGAAATGCACTTTATCTAGGCTTGTGGCAGCATGCATTAGTGCAAAGTTTATGTCTAAAATTTTAAAACGTCATTGGAAACATTTATTTATTTTTATCATTTAAAGAAATTTGCCCTTCTACTCACGAAATTTTACCCTCTGTACTGACGGTTTTTAACATTTTCATTCACGAAATTTAAACACCTTTATTCACGAATTTCTACTGTCTCAATTATAGGTCGAGCATCCTCCGCGATCTTTCTAATTATTTGCTTTATGCTTTATGGGCTGGATAGACTTGGCCTATGTTAATCACAACTCTGAGCCATAACGTCCCGTAGAGAGCGAATAAATAACATAGCAGTCTGAGCTTTATTCTAAGAGCCTATAAAAATATACATATGAATCAAACCCTAGAGATCTTAGATAGGCTATCTGGAAACCAGAACTGAACCTGATTGACTGTTTAGTACTTTACCAATAAGAAAAAAATTCTGATTTATTCACCATCACTAAAATAAGACATTTAACTCTCTTTACATCACAGGAGACTTTAAGAATAATTTACATTGGTGTTATTGTTGAAATGTATAAAATTAACTAATATACAAGATGTTTATCGGTACATTACTATATTTAACTATTATAAAAGATATTCATCGGCGAATTAATATATTTATCAGAAGATACTTACATGTTCTGATGACAGACTCATCACTGACTGCAAAATCTATTGCTCCTCCCAGAAGTGACAATCCTATTATTGTCAAAAAGAAGGCTCTGAAAAATGTAAGAAAGAATGTAAGTGTAAGAAATGTAAGGATGTAAGTGAGAAATGTAAGAAACTGTTTTCAGTTAAAAAATTTCTAAGAAAAAGATTAAGTATGTAAGAGATCAGGTATTATATCTGTACCTGAACTTCTTAAGTCACCAATCCTTATTTTCAAGAAGAAAAAAGAAAACAAAAACCTACTTTTCACATAGCAACTAAATTGACAATCTACGTAAAATACTTACTTTTTTACATTATTTAAAATGTTTGCAACAAGAATCTTGCAGCCTTTCCGAATACTGTACGAAATTGCATTAATCACATTTTGGCCAAAATTGTACTTCGCGGTTCTGGCTGCCAGCATTTTCGGAAACAATAACGGAGGAGTATGTGCAAACAAACGTCTATGTTACATTTCTCGTGTATTGAAAAAACAGCAAGAAAGTTTAATCTTGTTCGCAGTGCGAGGTAATATGTTATGACATAGACTTTTTTTCGTAATTCCAACACGGGGATTAAGCGCGCGCTCACTCACTGGAAGAGCATGTAACATAGACTTCTGTTCCATGTTTTTTGTAGTGCATTTCCCGCCAGAAATGTCTGAATACCAAGGCCATGTGTTGCAATATGTTCAAACCAATTGCAAATACATTGCACATATCGAGGACGTATCAGACACCTTTGTTTCGTAAATAGCTCCACTTACTCAAAATGTCACAAAGACGTTTGCCGAACATTTGATTCAACTGTCCAATGATTCTCCGATAAGGTGCTCTTATATTGCTAGAAAGGAAAACGATAGCTTGAGAACCATTCTCAAGAACTTTAGGTGTAGCATGATCTTAAATCAAATCGCATAGCTCGTAGTGGATGTCATAAAAAATTCAATTCTAAATCTATATTATTATTACACTTAGCTTGTTACAAAATCAAACCCATTTATGTATCATTGTAGTGTATGAGGAAAATGATGTGAACGGTAACTGGAACATATGAAGCCAACATCAAAATTTGAACAGAAAAAATAACAGATATTCAGCTTCAAGAATCTGGAAATGCTATCAGTGAGAATATAAAATATGAGAAAGAAATAAAGACAAGAATAGCAATGCGAAAGAGGCATTCCCTAGAAAGAAGAAGAATCTTCTCTGTGAACGGAGAGTATGCCATCGATTGAATGATATGTGTGGTGTATTGTGCGATATAAGGCTGAAATATCAATTCCAAGACAGTGTGATAAGATAAAATGAAAGACATTCGAAGTGAAGTCGAACTACTTGCAGTTTCGTTCGAACCAACCGGGAGACAAGAAGTGATGACATATATATATTTTCGAGCCCAAATCCTATTCTTTTTTTCTTCAACAAAAATTGCGCATTTCTATATTTGTTAATTTTAGTCAATATTAATTCAATTTTAAAATCTTGATCAGTGTAACTAGAAGTATTTTCATATCATATGAGATCTGGAAAGCCTCAGAGCTATATCAGAATTGTAGAATATCGTCGGTAACATATCTTGACTAGCATAAGTAACTGCCTGCATCCAGAAGGCAAAATACTGTATGGATTTCTTAACAAGCTTATCAGAAAGTGTTTAGTGATTCCTATGACAAGCTGCTCGTTTGATAGGAGATATTCCAAAATGAATTCTGCCATGTCAGAACTGACATTAACCATGCTTTAGCAAAGATTCATCATTTAACTCCACCACGCTATCTTCTATTGAAAAGTCAATCTACGATCAACTCTAAGTTTGAGGGTGTTCAATGATTTCATTCACTTGAACATATTTATGAAACTTTCGGTGTTGTTCCCATTAATATCTCACTTTGTCAAAATGTTCTATCACATACTTATAGTTTCTCTAATATATCTTTCTATCCGCTCAGTAGTAGAAATACACAGTTGCTCATATATACAAATATGTATAAATTTTGCGACTACCTAACCTGGAATTTTATTTAATTTTTACGGTCTTTAGGCAACTTTGGCTCAGGTCGGATGAAAGATGACGGGGTGATTGGTGGAATGAAGAAAGTGGGAGGAAACGGGATAACCCTGAGAAAACGCACCCACGATGTTTGTCCATCACGAAGCAAACATGGTACGAGCAGGGATCGAACCGACGACCCTAAGCGCCATAGGTGAGCGCTCTACTATTGAGCCACCGCGGTACCACCTATGCTGGAAGCAATGAAGAATCTATTTAAAATATTATTTACAAATAAATTGCATACAATTGAAGATATGGTTGAATGCATGTGCATTAAGAACACTACATACGCTTTGGAAATTTATATTGTACACCTTAGAAATTTTCTCATCGACCCCTCCCTATGAGTAATAGCGTACATAGTTCAGAAAATATTTTCGGAAAAGTTTTAATAATATTTTTTATGGATCTAGAATTAAAAAGATGTATCTTTAGATTCTTAAAAATATTTATCTGTTGTGTCAGAATTAGCTAAACATTTTTATTAACAACTTTCTTTTCTGAATACATATATCTAAATATATTGAAGTGCCAAAAACCATGAGACAGCGGGAGGGAACTAGTTAATGGCGCAATAACATCGTGGCAAACCGGACAAACAGCGCGAAGCAGTTTGTAACGATTTTCCTCCGTAAACTCCCTGCGCTTCTGTTACGCGCATAGATGTTTGTTTGTTTTCGCGCCTTCTATCGTGCTGCCATCTTCAGCCTAGGTAGTCAACTGAACGCATGTTGGCGTCAGTTGAATTGCACGGTAAGTGTGGAGTAGGAGGTCGAATCCTCCCTCTTTAAATTTCTAGGTTTAATTTACTTAGAAGTGCCAATTGAAGTATGTGTGGTAATGTATAATTTATTTTTCCATTTATATATGTAAGTAGTTACGTATTCAAGTAATTATTGGAATCGTACCCGGAAATAGATGTGCACGTGAATTCAAAGATGGAATCGAACCCGTGATTGCATGCTTCGTAACGTCGCCATCTTATGTACGTAATTACATTTTCGTGTCTCTTGCATTCTGTTAATATTTATTTAATTATTGGAATTGGTAATGTTATGCAATGGAATCGCGTTACATTTACGATTTGTGAAACTTAATGAATTATACCGTGGATCTTTGTCTCTTTACGAAACTATAACTTCGTGTCATTTGCTTTGTTCCGAATGCTACAACTGTATTTTATACAGATATTGTGGAACATTTTCCTACAGTTAAATTTCTTTGGATTATATTCTGTGCTTTTGTTAGCAGCTTGTAATGTGCTAAATGCTGCTCGGCAAGAAATAATCACTTTAACGAAATATTGTAATGAGAAAATACATGCCAATGTAGGACTAATTCATGGGGATTGTAACCTATTTAGACCTATCTTTGTTTTTCTAACCCTAAATTCCCCTTGGTCAAACGGAGTAGAAGTGGTAGTTGTGGTTTTACTCAACCGAGTATATGCACACGAGTTATTAAACATTAAGAACTTTTCATCATTGTTCGTTCGTAATATTGAATGAGACACGTGGTTAATTTTCAAATAAATCATTTTTTTCTCTTCAGCAATCGAAGTTGCTTGCATTAAATGATTTATTTAGTAATGAAATTCAGGACACGTACTGGCACTAATGTAAAGAATTACATTATGAATAATGATCGTAAAGATTTGGTAAGTTTGTTGTGGAACGTTATATTTTATAGAATTTGAATGAAGCATTTACACTTCATTGCAATAAATACTTTGTTATTTCTAAACGAAGTCCAGGCTATATCTTTGAAAAACCAAGCAGTCCTCAGGTTTATTAAATACTTTTATTTTCTAGTCTTAACAGTTGAAACAGTTGAAATCTTATCTAAAATCCTAGAAAGGGCACATGCCAATGCTCTAGTATGCTTAGTGATACACAGTGGGTGGCTTGAAATATTGCCTTGTACATTTAGCTGCCAAGTTGTCAGGTGTCTGGATTGGGTGACGGGTGGAAGTTATATTTTGTCCGGTACCTTACCCAGGTGCAGGTCGGCTTGTGTGGACAGTGCAAGGTAGGATTTCCTACTCATATATTCCGGGGGGCAGATTATTAAATTACTTCCTGAATATTGTGTATACACGGCCACCGTGCCGTTGCAAGTTGTAGTGCAGTCAATTGGACTTCTGTGAGTGCAGTGAAATGTCGTGTACCGTGGCGATGGCAACCCGACGGGAATTATCAGTGTTTGAGCGCGGGATAATAGTTGGTGTTAGACGAATGGGGTACGCGATTTCGAAAGTCGTCCGGACATTGAACTTTACTCGTTCCATAGTGTCAAGGGTCAACCGTGAATACCGCATTGCAGAAGGCATTACGACCCATCAGGGACAACGCAGTGGCCACCCACGGGTGCTGAATGACCGCAACCAGCGATGTCTGGGCAGACTCTTTCCGTCAAACAGACAAGCAACAGTGCGTGGTCTGTCAACAGGAATCAATACAACATGTCCCAGGAACGTGTCTCAACTTAAGTGTAGAGCAATTTGGTCTCTATGGTGTATCGCAGTCGAAGAGCAACACATCTGCAACTAGTAATTGCTCCCCATCGACGGCGGCGATCACATGAGCTCAGGAACACGTGGATTGGGCCTTAGGGGTCTGGAAACGTGTAGCGTGGTAAGATAAATTATGTTTCCAATTGGTACGCGCGGATGGTAGGGTCTGGGAGTATACACCATTAGGCAATGGATCCAAATTGTGAACAAGACACTGTGAAAGCTGGTGGTGGCTCCGTCATGGTGTGGTGCGTGTTTACGTGGCATGGTTTGGGTCCTCTGGTTTGCTTGAACCGGACATTGACCGGTCAGTACTGTGTTAAGCTGCTTGGTGACAATCTCCAGTCCTTTATAAACTTAGTGTATCCTGCCAAAAATGAGATTTTCGAGGATGGCAATACACCACCGAATTGTGGACAGCAATCGAGATTGCATTGTTGCACATCCCTCCAGCGGACTACCAGCAAATTATTGCGTTTCTGCAACTTAAAGTTGCTACACCTCGTCGTCCTCGAGGGCTCCCATACGTTATGGAACGTCTGGAACAATTTCAACCAAACTTGATACATATATCACTTACAATCTGAAAAAAGTACGGTACTGTAGATACCCCTAGCGCCCGTACGAAAGGGAGTGACGTACAAATAATCGAAAACTATCGATACTACTGTCGAACCCAGACTTTTCGGGGTCGCTAAGTGAGATGAATAGTGACACTCCTGATGCCGTTTATTTCCACGTTTAGCCACATCGGCATGGGAGGAGATTAGGGATGCCACCCGGCCCGATTTTGTGGGGATTGTTCCTTCTTCTCAAGAACTGTCGCGCGTCCCACCACGAGTTTAGCGGGACACCTACATGTCATACACTTTATATTTGACTAACTTTACCCACCAGTTATGGAAAAACGCATTAGTAAAGCAAAAATTTCGGAATAACTTTTAATTTTCGTTTGAATTTAGATTTATTTATGGCATTTATGTAACATTAGCTCAGTTTGTTTCATTTATCTTGTGTTTGTTTGTCAACAATGAGTTTAGTTGTCAGCGTTATCAGGTCTCCACAATTATTTGTCTATCTGCGGATTTCAGACCTTTTTATATGATGTACAAATAGTTCTTTGTATTTCAACGGAAAGTTACTTTTAGTGCATGCTTTCGTTTTGGCATTGAGTATATTAGACATATGATCGTGCTATTTAAAGTTTCTTTCCCCTCTCTTGGTATATTTGTTTAATAATTTCAACACACTTTTTATCTACTGTTTTCGTTACAGTTTTTTTCTGTCCATTGAAGTCGTACAGTTAGCAACGACACCATGATAAAAAACCGCGAGAGCTACAATATTTAACTTGAAATGTCAGGGGGTTGGCATAACTTTGACATGTATAAAATAAAGTATGCTGATAAAACTGGGTGGCTACAAGGAGACCTAAGGCAGATTTAAGGTGGTACAGCCCCCATAGCCCCTCCCCTTCTGTAGCGCCATTCCTGCCACAGGCTTTCTATATCAAGTGTCCCGACTTTTCATTTTTTCAATTGGCAACCGTAGGGATGATAAGAGGTGAAAACTAAAGTGCGCAAAATAACATAGATAAAAGATTAGTATGAATATGTACTCGGGTAACGCCAGGTAATCGTCAGATAGTTTTCTTATAAAATGGTGAAGCTCACAAAGTTTGGTCTGATCATCTTACTTTGCAGCTTTCTCGATAAATCTGTCCTGGATTTACCAAATATTCACGTAAGTTAAGGTCGAATTGGGTTTACGTTTACAGAATCTAGATGTAATACCATGTTTTATAAAATTGTTCATAATGGTTAAGACATCAACTTTGAGGAGTGATTTGCTGATTTGACTAGAAACATTTGAAAGAAATAGACTACAAAACTCTTAAAGTCAGAATTAGGACTTCATAAACTAATTTATTCCGTAGTACTTTCCTGCCTTGCAGCCAAACGGTTGTAAGCATTTCTAAAATTCCTTGCAATGAACTTAAAATTTACCAAAGACTCGTTCTCCAAATACTTCTATTTTTATAAATAATTTGTTAGATTTTGCATTTGTGGAATCTATAATATTTCAAGAGTGGTTCGGGACGGGCGTAATACTAAAGCTGCTACCAGCCATACAATTAATTTTGTCTTTATTTTATCGTAGAGTGGGTTGTGGGGGATCCGAGTCGCTCTCCTCTAAACTCTCATTTTTTGGTACGAAACTGCTAAAATTTAGCCACAAATATATCGTCTCTTCCAAGGCATAAGAGCGTGCGTTATACACTTACATCCTTCTTCCTTGAACGTGACGATGGGACCACCCTCAAGGATGTTTTTGGGTACGTTCGTGAGTGTAATGAACTAGGACAAATCGGCAACACAGACTTACTTAATTACTCCTTTTCTTCAATATTATACAGTGTGTTTTTGTAAAGAAGTCCTGTGGATCCACACCACTTCAGGTGGTACTGGGTACATTCTTTCTCGAACTTTACGTGATTCCTCATTAGTCAACACATGATAGAAGAAAGTACAAATAACTCTCGCTGGGTGTGTTCGAGATATTCCAACAAGAAGATTCAGAGAACTTCTTTTAATCATCATTGTGATCGGAAAATTTTTGTTTTATACCTGTATGGCTAAGTTTCGTCGAAACCTGTTCCACAAACAAGCAAAATGTCAGTTAATTTTTCTGTTCGTTTCACTTATTCATATTAACAAAATATTATAACCCCTCCTCTTTCACCGAATATACTCACATAGAGAGAAAAACGATTAATAGTTATACTCACATGGTCCATATTGTGCCTCTGGTTATTTCAGGCACTTCCTTCACATGGCACATTCTCGGGTCTACGGCTACTTGGAATTTTACACCTGAAGTCCCATTGAAAGGTCTTATCGTATTAATTAACGCCTCTTCGAGATCAGCAGCTGTGCAGGATGATGGCATACAAAATGCCCAATGTACCGTTGAAAATTTTGGAAGTCTGTGTCCTGGCTGAAATGAATAAAATAAGTGGTGCTATTATTCTCACAAAAAAATTATGTTTGCACCTAATATCTGTATTTCGTTTGCTATCAACTTTGACCAGTTCCGATGTAAATTACATAAAAATAATTGACAATATGTCAGAAATAAGTTAACTTGTAGAACACCACGGTAGTGTGAGAGTATTACTATCCACTCTTGATACAGTATAATCCATAGTATTGGGATAATAGAATACGGACATGGAATACTTAGCTGGCCAGTTCAAACAGGAAGAAAAAAATTGTGCTGGTAATGGAATTCCAGGCTGTACGTTAGATGCTTTCCTATATCATTCCATCAATGATAATGCATGATGAGTTAACATACGAGTTGTTCTAAACTTAGTTAACCTTAATTTAATAGCCTTTTGCATTAATGCTAAAGTAGTTAAAGGTTACATCAGTTTTCATCAGATCATTATGCAATCCAGGGAAATAGCTAAAGTCAACCGCAATTACGATGTAAACTAACAAATAAGTATTGTAACAAATACTGCAGTCAAGCTATGCAAGAAAGAAAACAATAGATTAAAAATACAAGCACTTTTGCCAACGTATGTCCACATGAACAATAGAGCTCGCTCCGCGTTTCATTCCCTTTTGAAATCATATTATCTCATATTATTGAACAATAATTTCGCACTTCTTCGAGTTGTTTTCGATACTGTCATTCTAACCTACGTATCTCTATACCTCCATTATTTTTGTTGTGACAATTTATGTTTTATTATTATCAGACGATCCTCTAGCTAAAACAATTCGAATCATAATGTTGCATGGAAATGTAAGACGATCATTATTAAAGGATTTGTCCCACGAATGGATATACTAGCACATTTCACCTCGACTTCTGCAAATTGAGGTGTATGCGCGAACAAAAGTCTATGTGCTAAGAGGGTCGTTCATTAAAGATTTCCCCTTACCCACTTCCAGCTATCGTAGAACGATGTCATTTGATGTGTATAATACTGTATATATGTGGTAATTTACAGCTCGCAACTCTGATCCGTTTCTGTTTTATAGGTCCAAAAGTGAAGCAAAGTATAGTGACGGAGTCAATTAAGCACCGATCAGTCAGCAAGTTTCTGTACTTGAAAGGTCACACACCAAAGGAAACATTTGATGTGATGAAGGAGACATTTGGTGAGGATGCCCTATCGTATGACGTAGTGATGCACTGGCATTGTCAGTTCAAGTGTGGTCGGACTTAAGTAGAAACTGTTCTCATTCCCGGGAGACCCCAGTCCGCCATTGACGAAGGAACCATTGGGTAAGTAGAAGCTGCTTGCTATCTTGGATGATCGCCACATCACCGTGTGCTAA
Organism: Lepisma saccharinum; assembly: GCA_022664845.1. NCBI lineage: Eukaryota > Metazoa > Arthropoda > Insecta > Zygentoma > Lepismatidae > Lepisma > Lepisma saccharinum. Next base: position 45,923 of record JAGDQP010005614.1, read on the forward strand.
CTAGCTGAAGATGTCAAGATCAGTATAGTGGCTGTGGAAAATATAATTCATGACCATTTGCACGTGCGGAAGGTGTCTGCCGTTGGGTTTCTCGGCTACTCACACCATCCCCGAGAGAGGAACTAGTCACGTACTCCCAGCCGAATTTGAACCGGTGCCACGAAACACCGGAGGACTTTTTGGTAGACTAATTGCCCAGGATGAAACATGGGTTTATCACTTCGACCCAGAGGCAAGACCTAGTCAAAGCAATGGAAGCATGCCGAATCACCACCTCCAAAGAACGTCCGTCTCCAGTCCTCAGCGGGCTAAGTGATGCTCACGGTTTTTGAGGGCCAGCATGGGGTACTACTGCTTTATTTACTGGCGAAGGATACCACAGCTACAGGGACATACTACGCTTCACTGCTGCACAAATTACGGGATTCTATCAAAACCCAGAGGTGTGACATTCTGACAAAAGGTGTCCGATGCCTGCAAGACAACGCACCCGTTCACAACTTACATGTTGCCCAGACATAAGCACGGTTTTGTGGGTATGCAATCCTTCCTCATCCCCCGTACTCTCCTGACCTCGCATAAACTGATTTTCACCTCTTCCCAAACATAAAGACATTCATCAAGGGAAAGCACTTCCACGATGATGCCAAACTGATTTCTGAGGTCAAGTCATGGCTTTTGGACGAACCTGGAGACTTCTGCAAACAAGGTGTCCACAACTGCTTAAAGCGACGGAAAACTGTGTGGCCATCGGAGGTTCCTGTGTAGAGAAGGACTAATGTAAGTACAAATTTTCGTTTATCTCCGTCGATGGGAAGTGGGTCAGAGGAAATCTTTAATGAACGACCCTCGTATGTTAAACGATAGTACATAGACTTTTGTTCGCGTATACGCCTCAATTGTCCAGTGAGGAGCACAAAACGCCGGACAAATTAAAACTAAAGGAAAATTTTTGTGCCACAATTACACTGTGATAGTCAAAACCCTCAATTGGAACAAATATATGAAAAGAGCATTTATTTTTTTATATTTAAATTTTAAAACCTTTAGCCAACTTTGGCCCAGGCCGTAAATTCACAGTACCCTTCATTAGTGTAGTAAACTTGAATTATATTAAAATTTGGCTAAGATAATTAAAGAAATGTCATTGCTAGTTGAATTAAGTTTCAAGCTTTCGACTGACGAAGAATGTTTTCGATCGAATAACAAAAATATAATAATTGTAGTTTTTATTAAAAAAATAATATCAACATTAAAATTCAAATCATATGAGTAATGGATAACAAATCAAAATACAACAAATACGTATTTGTTATGCATTTTTAAAACTATGAAATGATGTTGATTTATAAAACAACTAAAGAGCGTGTATTAGATTTTTAAATTTATTTTAGAAAACTAAAATAAATCTAACCTATTTTTAATTTGGATTATAATTGAAGGATTAATATTTAGAAAATGTAGTCCTACTTTTGAAGGATTTTTCTAGAGATACAGTTTGATGAATATATTTCGGGCGTTCACAGAACAAATTATTAGTATCGTCCATAACACCTAGCATTTCACAGTTATAATATCTAGTTTATTTAATTCAAATATTAGAAAGATGACTGAGTTACGTGGTTTGAATGCAATGATTGTTTCTTCTTGTTAAAATGGAAATTCCATGACTGGAGAAGTCCTTGAGATTCTTCCAAGTCGCAAAAGCATTTGATGTTTATACAATTAATAGTGCACTAAATTAACTACTTCTTGTCAGGGGATCGTCGAACTTGAATTTCATTATCATAACTATAGATATTAAAAACCTTTAGCAATAATTAAATTATAACCATGTTTGTATTGTTACGTCTAAGAAACAATAGTATAACACGCTATTTACTATGTAATTGTAAAACACATTACTTGGATTCAACGTTGAGATTTCGTTAAATGTGGTTAGAATAGGGTTTTTAGTTAAGCATTACAAAAATGTTAATGTTATTGTTGGTATTCCTTGAAGTCAACACGACAGGCTATCGGGTTTGGATAGTCCTGCAGCACAAATAACCAGCATAACTGACTAGGTTGTTTTAGGTATTCACTTACTATTACTATTATTATTAATAATATTATTATGGGCATATTCTAGACTCAGTTTTTTGATAAAATTGGTGAGGGTAAGACTTCTAAAAATAAGTAACTCAATAGTTAATTATAGAGTAGGCAGTGTAGAGTATTTGTTGATACGGGGGTAGAAAAGGATGGTAATGGTGCAAAAGTGGATGAGACAAGGAACCTGAAACATGTGTTATCAAAATATGAAAGGTTTAAATAAAAAAATCGGGAATTTATAGATAACGTAAACAACAATAATTGTTTTGATAGCCATAGCTGAAACGTGGTTTATACACGATAGGATTTTTTTTTTCGTTTTAGTAGTAATCAGAATGTTATTCGTACGAATAGGTTAGGCAATGCCACATTGAGGGATGAATGTTATGGTTGTTGTTTACTACAAAAAACAGCTCAACTTTCAACAGATATTGGTACCTGCCCTAATTTTGAAATTATACTAGGTTATGTAGTTGTTCCTGGATACTTTCAAAAAATTGTTAGCTTTTCACTATTTACCTCCAGATTTGAAATTTAACATGTTCGAAGAATACTGTAATTGGTTTCTGCAAAAGTTTATTAACAAAAAAATAAAAATAATTTTCTAGATGATCTTAATATACCAGGAATTGATCAACTCAATAGTAAGTACCTTACATTAAATGAAAGCTGAGGCTTGAACTTACGAATTTTCTAGGTTTTTTAAATCAAATAAATATTTGTTTTGCCAAAAACTACCCAACCAAGACTTAGATAATTTCTGGCAAATATGAAAGAAAGTTAAATACATAATTTTTTGGCAACATTTCCAAAACATTTAATAACTTTAATGTGCATTAAAATGTAGATTGTAATGTAAATATATGGGACTCCACAGCCTGGTGGTTAGAGCGTTGAAGTCATGTCCGCGTGGTCCCGGGTTCAATTCCCGGCTGGAGTCCCCCTTTTCGGCGTCCACCCAGCGTCGTGAGGCAAACTGGGGAGTCATGTGAATAAAAGACGTGACGGCCACACTCGATCTAGAAAGCTCCTGATATGCCTGTTCGTGGTTAGGCGCGCGCAATGCTGACCACACAGCCGTCACTCAGGTGGACGCAGTTCCATCAAACGCGGACAGATGCCGTTGGGGTAGGCTCAGGGCCTATTGGCCCGTTACGCCAGTGGTTATTATTATTATTTATTATAATATAAATATACAAGAGTATACACAGATCCTGTACTCCCAAAAAATGTAACAATCAGGACGTATGCGTGAACAAACGCCTATGTAACATCCTTGTGTAAGTGGAATTATTTACAAAACGAAGATATCTGATGTGTTCTGGATATGCATTTGCACTTGGTTTAAGCATATTGCAACAAACGGCCTTTGAATTCAGAAATTTTTGGAGGAAAATGCACTACGAAAACGGTAGAACAAAAGTCTATGTTACATACGCTTCCCATGAGTGAATGTACTGGTGACGGTAGACAACTGACACACAATTTCAAAAATATTCTGATTATTTTGACAACAAATGTCAAAACCTTAAAAAGGACAAATTCAAAATCGACAAATTCCGATATTTCAACAAATGTTATGTAACAAACCTACTTTGGCATTGTTGGATCCTACAGACGAAAACTTTCCAATTTGCAAAAATCTTACTTTATTCTCTATACTAACTACTTCCTACCATCCTCCCGACAGTTATAAAGGCTCTCTGCATATCACATTACGGTCTATTGTCTTGGGTGTCTGAATTTAAATTGTCATAAATGGAAACATTTTGAAGTATGGTAGTTTAATTCTCTTTTTGACTTTGTTAGTGTTTCGAAATTCAAGCAAATACCGCGAGGTGCTGGTAATGCCTCATTTAAATTACTGGAATGTGGTTTTTGCTAACCTAGATAAAGTACTGACTTACCGGCTCCAACGCATTTAAAATGCTTCTGTTCGTTTCATATTTAATCTTAAACATTCTGGCCATCTAACACCTTATTTCAATACGCTGCAGTGGTTAAAAGTCTCAGAACGAAGGGAATGACATCCTCTGTGTTCAGCAACCTCCCTACCTTCTCCAGCGTTTGAAGTTTACGATACTACTGCTTTCCATTCCCCACCACAACTGTTCCTTCGTTTCTGAGTCTTTTACGGTTTCGATGTTATTGTCGTAAATTGAATTCGCTGCCAATGTCAAACAGAGAGTCAACTTAATTATCAAATTTTAAGTCTATTCTGTACGACCAGAGCTGAAACTGGGCCACTTTTGGTTATCCGGCCTGCCCGAACATACGTGACCCGGTCCGGAACTTGATCCGAATGACCTGATTGACCCGGTTTGGGAAACATAATTAATTTCGAATTTTAGCGTCGTATTTTTCGTGCTTCGGAGTAACGTCCCCGGTCTTAATCACCCATGACAAAAACTGCTAAAACGCAAGGAAAAAATTAAATACTCTGTTTCGTTCTCCCGGCTAGCAGGTCTCAATCGGGTCACGGGTAAGACCGGATCTGAAGCCTAGACCCAGTGACCCGGTCCAAAACTTGACCCGGTGACCCGTTTCAGCTCTGTCTACAAACACCTCTCAGTGCAACGCGACTAAGACAATTTTAGCTCCATTCTTTCTAATTGTTAAATATTGACCAGCTGCGCCCTTTGTTTCAATGTCAATAACTATATCATGAATTAATACTGTTATTTACTCCTGTGGTGTTTCCAACGGTATAATTATCCAAATTCGCGTATTTTTTGTAGTGTGAATGTATGTGTGTGAGGGTAAGCTATAATAACTCTAAATTATCTTACAGTTGTAGTTTGTAGATTAGTCAATTTCTATTTTCGTTTTCTTCTTCTTCTTTCATTTTTATCATTAGTATATAGATTTATTATTATTATTATTTAATATACTTTCAGTTACAGTTTTGATGGTTGAGTGTAAGAAAAGACCGTGATTGCCGTAACTTCGCCATGTAAAACAAGACGCAAATAAATAAATAAACACATTTTACACTGTTTTGCAATTTTCAGTTGGACAACAATTTATTTTATTATATTTTAAAGTGCCCTCTTCCAACCTTCATAAAATAGTAAAGATGCTGCTCAAAATTATTGCGAACGTTCTGTAAATTTTTGGGTGTTCCAATATCCTTTACCATAGTACTTGCAGTGAATTTGGTTTCTTGCAATAATGTAAATGTTACTTTTTAAGTCACCCCACAGAACAAATCTAACTCAGAAAGCTCAGTGGGCCTTCTAGTAAGACCTCACCGAAAAATTCAGTGGCCAAGAAACCTCTCTGATTCAATCCTGAACATCGTAACGAAGTGTAGCTTCATCTTGTTGGAAATAGATTTTTGCCTTCCCAATAAGTTGCACCATTTACAGTTATTTCCATAATAATGGTATCTACATAATTTCTAATTAAAGCACAAATGTCCATTCAAGGTATCTGGCAGAATACAGAGACCAACGATCGGATTACCTAAGATACCATCCCAAATACTTTATTTTTAGGGATGCTACGTTTAGGTTTCAATTAAGGTTTTTGGATTGTTTCGCTCTAAAAACGGCAATTGTGTCAATGGCCTTTAAAAAGAATGAACATTTTTCAGAAAAACAGGTGTTATTAAGTACATTGTTTTGAATTTTATTTATGGTCTTTAAGCATCTATGGCTCAGGTTGGGATAGGGAAAGGGAAAAGAGTCGGGAAGGTGTCGGCCAGGGCCTATGTCGAAGGTTCATCCCGACATTTCTCTGGTGTGAGTGAGGAAAATCCTCAGTCAGGATGGTTGGCCACAATCTGATTTCTCGAAATAATTTGCAACTGTGAGTAAAAAAATACTCAAATGACGCGGGATGTTATGGGATGTCCATATATAAAAGGAGGAGAGAAGGGCCCAATCACTAGCTTGAGATACAACAGAGAGAACAGGATCTAAATTGAATGAAGATCCAGAAAGAACAAGTTGTTCCCTGCGGCCCATGAGATAGTCTCGTAATAATGAAGTCAACATGGATGTTAAATCGATAAGTTAATTTATAAAGATGATTAAAATCATTCCCGTCAAAAGTCTTAGCAAGACTGATGGAAATGAGTCAAGCTATTCATTTTTGAACAGGAATTGGGTACCATCAGAGAGTAGCTTGAACAGATTGTAAAGAACAAAACTACCAGGAAGAAAGCCATGTTAAGCGGAGTCTAGGTAAGGTAAGACATAATTAAAAAGGCAATCTGAACCCCGTTTTTACACACCACTAACATGACAAACAGAGATAAATCGGTCTGTAGGAAGAAACATTATTCATATCTCCAGACTTCAGAAAGAGTATATTATTAGACTGCTTCCAAGAACAAGGAAACACACCTTCAACAAAGCACCAACTTAAAAGAGGAGAAAACGTAGAAGCCAATTATTCAGCAGTATTACGTAAAATAATTGTACTAATCTTGTCAGGTTCAAAAACACTGAACTGCTGAACAAGACTATATTATACGTAAAAAATAAAATACATGTAACGTTTCGACCTTCTAGCAAAGATCCTCATCAGACATACACTCATCAGACATACACTCATGTATTTTATTTTTTACGTATAATATAGTCTTGTTCAGCAGTTCAGTGATTTTGATCTTAATTGCAAGACGTGCAACTATGTTTTGTTGTCAGGTTCGGGAGAATAATTCAGAAGTAACAAGCAAAGAAGGTACTTCACCCCATCAGGTGAAATATTTATTGAAGACAGTGAATGGGAACATATCTGTTCAAGTCGAGAAGAAGGCAAAGAAATCATTATTTATTCAATACCAACTTGTTTTTATCAGTGACCGCTATAGTCATCAACTATTTATGTCCGAATACGTGAGTAACATCTTTCTAGTTTCTGAGAGACCAAAATCTCTTTAGACTGGTTGATATTTCAGATGTTATTTCATTAACATAACTTTCATACTTTTCCTTAGTAATTGCTTGGCTTCTATTCAGAAAACGGCTGTAAATATGGTCATTGGAATATAAGAATTTCGTAATTACAATGACCATTTTTATAGGATATGTTTTCTCCGTTGAGAGTTACTTTGGACTTCATTATTACAAGAATTCAATTTCTGACATGAAAGTTTAACTTTTAAGGAATAACAGTTTTTTTTAGTAAATAACACATGAAACTAATAAATACAGAAACATAACAATGAGTTTTTGATGAGCCTCATGCGTAGCCAAGTCGGTAGCGCTCTTGGCTTCATTCCGGGCGGTCCCGAGTTCGATTCTTGGTGGGGGCTCAAAAAATTCGGTGTTGACCTAGCATCGTGAGAACAATTGGGGAGCTACTTGAATAAAAGATGTAGCAGACTGTGGCCATGGAAGTCAAGCACATGGCTGCGAAAAAGAGTTACAATGACCCTTTAACCCTATACTTGAACGTATACACCGTCTGACAGGCCAGGGCCCTGAAAAGGCTGTCGCGTCACCCAGTGTAGTTTTAACAATGAGTTTTATAAGAAGGGAATCGATGAAAGTAATGGTTGAATAATTCAATCACTAAAAATATTTTTCTGGAAAAGGTAAACACACATTCATTTCTGTATTCAGGATCTCTATTAGTATTATAATTATTAATATAAAAATACGGTATCCTGGTCATAAAAAAGAACGGAAGAAATTAACGAAACACGAAGAAAACACTAAAATACAAAAGAAAAGAAAATTGAAAAAGTTGTTAGAAAGAAATCGTAAAAACTTTATCTTGTTACTAAAACGTGGTAAACTTTATTTTGTATGGGTTACATAAAATATGGGCTAGTAACTTTTGACTAGTTATAAGCTAATAACTTTTGACTTCGGCCCGTCACAATTATATTGTGAAGGCACTGCTAGTTGAGATCTACAAACATTCATACCCCTGCGATCTTCAAGTCTGAACTAACGCCACAAATCACACGGCTGTCTGGTCGGCTTCTCTTCTTATAGTTAATTAATATTCAATATATACTAAAGTATTGTATTGTATTGTATTCATTTTCATCTATGAGAAAAAAGAGAGGCATGACTGTATCCTTTAAGACTTTCCTACCTTATGATATTATGTTGTAGAAAATAACATTCTACTTCAGGTTTATGTTTACAGTACCTATTCAAATCCGTTTATTTTTTCGTATCAGTTGTTACGAGAACAATATGAGAAGCATGTGACACAAAAAAAGGAAGAATATACTGAAATTGTTATTATACAAAGCCTAGCATATCATGTGTGTTATGATCAAGTGTCACTGCTTATGCTGGAGAAGGAGGGACAAAATTCTGAATATAAATAATTAAAATATTTGTTGGTTCATTTTTCATCCCCTTAGGCAGGTACAGGTAGAAGGAGAAGTTTTTTACTAAATTGCTTGCGTTTTGGTTTATACACCATCAAAAAATAATGAAAGCTGACATGATTCTTACTTTTTAACAGAACACGCATATAGTCAGTCACTCACCATATATCTTGAAAGTTCCTTGACATCATAATTTTTGCTTTGTAATATTTGTTATACAACAAGTTAATGTTAATCCGCATATGTACATGACTTGCAAACTAGAGATAATATCTGTGGAGTCACACCAGAAAATTTTGTCGCATGTGTGCCTCGGGTAGTGTTACATATTATCATATGTTACCCGAATATTTGATTTCACTTTTCAAATTATCTGCCTATAGGCAATAATGAATATAGATAAATTCTTTGAACATGTTTCATGGGTCGTTCTCAGGTGTGAAATGCATATAAAATATACCTGACATATCTAGACACTAATTGACGCTAAACTCGATATTTTGATAGGGATCTCTGGACTGCCAGGACTCTTGCTTATTGATTTCGACTGAAAGTACGTGTGGCAAGTTACTTCAACATTCCCCATTTCTCACAAATTAATTTCACGCAATATTTAAAATAAAATCTAGGAATTGTTCTTACATTTAGAAAATATTTTATTAGACTAGAGAACACTCTTCCTGTTGCAGCGTAAGTTAAATTAAATAGTTTATACAATCTCACACAAATTGATAACTGGGCTATTCGGCCGCGTCAAAATAAATTCCTATTAATAACTTTGCTTCTTTATCGAAAGATCTTTTCGCTTACCCCAACTCATACTATATGCAAATATTATATGATGTATCGAAAGGAAAGTTACGTAAATTAACGAAAACTAACGCAAAATAACCAAAAGCAACCATATCCAACATAACCACGCACGCCAACAAGAACATTCTTACGTCAGAACACATTATAAATCTCATAATACGCCAGTTCAGAACATACTGTAATTTTTACTTTAAGTATAATACATAATAAGTTTGTGGGGGAATAACAACGAAGCGCCGAACTGCTTGAAAACAGTCAATAGGAACCGGAATCATAATCATAGACAGTGCTCCACAAAAAAAAAAAAAAAAAAAAAAAATTACAAATGAACAATTATCTCAGTGTTAATGGACTGGTACAAGTTTAGAGGAAACTGGAAAAACAGGAATCCCGCCCGACAACTACCTGTGATACGTCAAACGATGAAACTGGTAGCTCTTGTTGGCTTGATACAGCGCTAGTGTATGAGATTAAAGAATAAGAACTGTGTGGGTGGCGAAACTTATCTAACCAAGCCGAACATCGACAGCAGAAGTAGATTAATAGGGGTCTAATAATCTAAGGGTGAGATTATACCGCCAGATAATTAATAAAAACTAGAAAAATATTTTTACTTTCTAGGTTTTCCAATTTTATATTGTTTGTAGATATACAAATTTAATATCAAGTAAGTATTACTTACTTATATGAGAAAACTTGAGCTTCTTAGCACTCCAGGAAGGTCAGATTTAAGACTATTTTGTTATGGGTTATACTTAACCTATTGTTCAAAATTAGACAAGAGGTTATATCAAGGCACGAAAAAATTGGTGTGCCATGGTTCGACATTTTCGTCAACTTAATTTAATTTGCTTCAACAGAAATTGACAGATATTTTAAAATTTTAATATAATTTTTAAGGCCTTTAGGCACCTTTGTCTCAGGCCGAGCAGATTTTTTAATAACGATTTCCAAAACTTGCACTCTACTTATAATACGATTTAAATTCTATGAATGCTTCTTTATACATCTTCATCACAGTTGGTCAAACAGGTTAGCGAAGTAATGTGCTTCTTTGCACAGCCTGCAAGCGCTCAAAATTAAATTAAATAAAGATCCATTTACTTGACAGTCACGTACTGAGAATTAATTACCATCGTGCCATTTTGTCAGGTTACACCATGTAATTGACACACGGTAATGTTAACGAATGTTTATATCAAACTCAATCTAATATGATTTTAACTTGAAATACGATGCAAGTAATAAGGTTTGACATAGGAGATACACAAAGTACAGCGAACACTCTGCAATTGAAATCGACTCTCTTGGTCTCATCCATATTTTAATAAGACAGATGGTTATAGGTTAGAGAAATCCGACCTCCGTGGACTAGCGGATTTTGGATCAGCACTTGACAGGCACGCAAGTTCACTTGTCAGTCAAGATTTTCCGGAGGTGTCCTTATTTTTATAAGGCAGATGTCGACTATTTCCTAGAATAAAGCCTTGCCCACTTCCTCCGTATCCCTTTTGCAAGAACACTGCTCCCTGATCAACATCATTCCTCAGATTTGTTATATATTTTGGCCATATTGTAATTACTAAGAGTAGCGTAGTTGCTATTTGAATAAACGTTAAAGAATTGTCTATATGGTTAAATTTAAGGCAAATTTTGTTCAACAAGATATCAAAATTTCAAATTTCATTGCGTCTAAATTGTGTTAATTAATCCAACCTGAATGAGGCTGTGTGGTAGGCCTTCCAGAGAGTGGATACTCTTTTTGTGAGATAGAGGCAATAGTGGGTCGAGACGTCTGTATTGTGTACAAGTGCTATGGTACTGCTCCCAGAAGATGAGATACATGTACTAGCAGTCTACTGGTGTGAGACAAGATCGACACCTTCGCAGAACTATCATAGTCGTTTGAGGGATGTCTTCAAGGGCAGTGAGACCAGGTATCACAATACAAACTGGAAAGTGACATCCTCTGACGGGTTTGCAGCTCACTCTGACCCATGGTCCGTTAAGTGGGTTTTCAGTAATGTGGTACTATGGTATGATTATGGATTTTCTATAATAACAGGACCATCCTTTAGTTATTCCGAACACCATGAGGGCGAACGTCTATGTCAGAATACTGATTGAACTTTTGTTTAGCAATTCATGAACATTATCGGGAGGGTGGGGGGTGTCAACACGGCAACCCTTGTCCTCATACCGTACGTGCGACCTAACATGCTCTTCGGGATCCTAACTCCTAGTCAGTCAGCATGCAACAAGAATCAGTGCGATAGTACTAGTTTGGTGATTTGACGTTATCAGGAAGGATAATAGATGGCGCGTTGCATTGTGAACTTTCTACTCTTGTTTTCTAAATTGCTGTCGCGTATATTGTATGCATTAAGGTAAAAAGCTTATTAATATAAGGCTGCAGAAGAAACGAAAGATATTTTATGTAGAGAATTTGCTTATTAACAATATTATTGCTTGTTTTAAATCAGTCTAAGTAGAAGTTCAATGTATACTACTGTATGACCCGAATGAAGTGGTCGCGGAGAATAGAATAACCTTATAGTAACTTTGTTCATTACACCACGTGCGCCAACTTTCAACTGTTTGTTTAATTTGAATTGATGCCCTCTTTCCCAGTCAATAGAGGGGTTCTTTAGTGGCTTGGTCTTTTATGCAAGATGCAGGCAGCTGAATACGGGATCATCCAAAAGGGCAGGTACTCTCTTGCAAGAGTTCTCCCGGGTGGAGTTTGGTCCCCTACCGAGAGGTCCTTTAATGGTAAGTGTCCTCTCTCGCTCGAGGATTCTCACTAGGGAAATGGTCTCTTCTCGGAGAGGTTATTTTTTCTCTTGGTTGGTCTCTGTTGCCATTTCTGAACCCCTGTCGTCAGCGTAGTAAGTGCCTTAGTCAGGGTACGTGTCAACGATTGGTCACTCAAAGTTGTATGTGACCTCAGACGAGGACATGGAGGCTGAATTACTTACCCTGTATCACTTCTGTCCCTACCCTTTGGTAGCAGTTCCGAAACGAACATGTGCCGTGGCCATACTACAACTGTTGCTGGTGCTCGTCGGGGACTACGTGACAATGTTATAAGCAGTATCACCAATTTTTCTTTAGTGCATCGAGTATGAGTAGGACAGAATTGGACATCGGTTTCGGGTTCATTTATAACCAGGAAGTTTAGGTACAGCAGGCGTGGAACAGTATTTCACAAGATGACACGTTCATCAAAATTAATGGATTTGTTGAACCCACATTGAATTAGAAATACATTCACTTAGATCTCTATATAGACTAATCAGTTGTCGAAGTTTACTTCCCATGGTATAACTCCTTAGTGGTGATGGAATTTCATTTTCCATCAGGGTATGCACTTTTCGTGTAAGTACATAAATTTTATCATTTCAAAACTTCTTTTAGTTTCTAGCAGAACTCATATACTGTATCTCCCCGTACGGTGATTTATGTATTCTTTGGTAGGAAGTAAGTGATAGTACTCTCGTCAAATTTCACTCACCTTCACGTCTCAATTTAGCACTCACCATAACAATGCAACTTTGCCCTCGCTCTCACGCACTCTGACATATTCGCTCAGTCCTCATCCTCACACACCCAGACATTGCAACTTTGCCCTCACTTTCATTCTCACATCTACACTCAACCCTTCCATTTTCGTTCAACCCTCACCCTCACGTTGCAACTTAGCCCTCACTCTTACGTCTTCGTTTAACTTTTACCCTCAAGCGCACTCCGATCCCATGCGGTTGAACACTTATAATTCAGTGTGTACAGTACTATTCAATAGAATTTAAAATGTTTTTTTATCACATATCTTACCAAGTAAGACTAAAGCTCAAGACTCGAACGAATGGAGAGAAAGAGACCCACGCACTTACCTTGAAGAAACTACCGCTTCTGGCAGGTACACTAATGATGGCAATGAGGAGGAGAAGGATATAGTTACCAGATAAGATAGACCATGTAGTTGCAACCACTGTACAATGAACTTTTCTACTTCCCACTGTAAGATATTTTATATTAAAACGGAACATATTGAAGAAGCTATCCATCGCGTATTTGAGGAACTGTATCCTTCAAAAATAACAATATTGAAAAATTAACTAATCTTAAAACCGTAAGAAACGGCAACTATCTCGTGCATTTATAAAACGTTAGACACCAAAGCAAGAATGAATGTTAGAGAGCTGTTAGAATTATCGACACGGCTACCTGTCTGTTCAGTAATGAACGTAGTTAATAATTCTTCCTGCCTTTCCATGCTGTTCACGGTAGGAAGTAGTTCCTCAGATATCACGACTAAGCGTATGGATAGCAATCAATTTTTCTTAATCTTTACGAAACTTAAATTTTCACGTAATCTTAGGAAAACTAACAAATACAGCGTACAAATTTTAAGAATTATTGACTTTAGAACAACTCCTAACGAAAGGTGATGGGGCAGGGGGAAGACCCGTGCAATATTTCGAAGTGGGGGAAACTAAGTCAGCGATGACTCAAAGTTACGAGTTATTGGTAAAACTTTGGTAAGCTTTATTTTATATGGTCCAGTCTCGTAACTCCTGACTTCGACCCGTCACGATTCGATCCTATACACTTAATTAAAATTCACAAACACCCATGCTCTGCCGGGACTCGACTCGAACCTTCGAGTCGTTGGACTGATGCAGACCGCGCGGTTGTCTAGTCGGCATTACGAGTTATTGATTCGCTGTCAGTAATTCTGTATGAAAATAATTCTTTAGCTGCATTCTTAACGTCCTATTGGAAGCAATCAAGTAATCGCCATTCTGAAGTACAGGAAAGAACAACAAGTATTTCTTGTTGAGAAAGGGAATCCTAGGAAAGACATGTACGCAAATGCACGTAATCTCCCTTCCATGGAGAGCATTATATGGACTTTCCCACTTTATCACTGCACTAAGAACGGTTTGAACGTTGGCAACTACAAATTCCGCGACGTCTTATGTGTCACTCTACATAAAGAAAGAAAGAATGGTAGTTGATGCAAATTACTGAATGGAGGTGGAGGTCATTCAATTCTCTCACATGTGACCTCAATCGCCGCCACTGGTAAGAAGCCTAAATAAAATCCCCTGGGAAGAAAAGAGTTAAGAATAATGAATATGTGTACTTACATCATGATGTTTACTGTTTATCATGTAGTGAGCATTCATTAAATTAACAGCAGTATGAATATTCTTGGAATATTCTGAGTAATCCTTTGGTTCAGATATCATATCCAGGTAGGCAAGACAATATTTTCCAGAGATGTGTCCGTCTTCGACGTCGTACTGAGATTTATCCACATTCACATTGACCTTTAAACATTGATCAAAATCTCCTAATTGGTTGATATTTCCATTGAGCATACCAGATGGGAATTTTGCTGAGGCATCGAACACTGGAAGAAAAACAGCAGATGATTATTTTACAATAAAGTAAGTTGGGGAATATGGACACTCGTGTAATATAAACACTTTTAAGGTTTTCCGCTTCCAGTGTCACCCCCAGTCAGTGAAAGAATATATGAGCCGTTAGCAATACTAATGAGGTCGATACTAATATGCGAAGGAAGCATTATCATCACGGGTGAAGTTTTGCATCGTTTATGTCATTTACAAGGCAAGTTCTTGTTCAAGCTTTCATCAATTTTATGCCTAATATTACTTTGAATCCTCATAATATTAGTTTTAGTAAGATAATAATAGAATATTTAATGTAACACAGTACACAGCTGAAACATCATGAATTGTGGCTGACTCATGTCAAGCAGTGTTACAACTCCCTTGTAATGTTACATTTCGGGGGATCATAGCTATTAGGGATAGTATGGGCACCCATAAAAATTTATTTTAGAGTAGATAGCTACACAAATTGAGAATGAGGTATTTTCTATTTTTTGAAAGGAGCAAAAAAGAAGTGCATGGAAATTCACTGAAAGGGAAAGGGCAAACTGTTTCCATCATCACATGTTTAACCGCAGCTGGCAATTATTTACCATCAACGGTAATTT
Organism: Lepisma saccharinum; assembly: GCA_022664845.1. Taxonomy (NCBI): domain Eukaryota; kingdom Metazoa; phylum Arthropoda; class Insecta; order Zygentoma; family Lepismatidae; genus Lepisma; species Lepisma saccharinum. The sequence goes on from JAGDQP010005614.1 coordinate 61,159, forward strand.
TCGTGGCAAGAGACAGACAAGAATTCATTGAGCCCCTATCTTCAGAATCTAATGTGTCCATGTCTGACTCCGGATATGTAAACTAAAATGTTTTGTATTTAGAATTAATTAAATAATTCGTGCATTTTTATCTGTGAAACTAGATAATCCCGCAATATTAATAATTGATAGGCATGACGCTCACTGTCCCAACTAACAGATACTCAACTCACGTTTGCAAAAGACTTACGCTCCTGCATTTACTTCCTCACACGACTCAAGCTATGCAGCCGCAGACCGTTCAGTTTTCAAGCAGTTCAATGCCATTTTTTGCAGAAATGTGTCTAAGTGTATGCGTCGTCATGGAGTAAGAAACATACCCAAATTGGAGTCCTGTAAGATTTTTACTGCTAGTTGGATTGTTCAATAATTTCACTTGCAGTTAGTAGTTTCAAAAGTACTTCAATCCAAACGCTCTTTCAGATTGTTTTACAACTTCGGGCATTCCGGAGGCCGAGAGATGGAACATAACATATTGTCATTCCAAAGAACATCTGAAGCTCAAGAACCAGTAAGAGGCACAAGTAGAAATCTATAATTGCAAGGTCCGTAGCAAGTATCATCTTCAACAGAAAGAACTACATAAAGTACAGCCTTCTTGTTCATACTCTGTCTCTGATACTCAGAGGCAAGGTACATCTACTAAAATTCAGTGTGCAATAAGATCAAGAAAGGAGAAGTCTCCAAGCAAGCTGATACGCGAACTTGCTCCTCTTTCAGTTCTTCATAAGGCTTCTTGCAAGAGAAACACACCAAAGGGGAAATGCTAGAGAATTAACATCTCAGGATCACATTCAGATACTGATAAAGAGAGGTTCTAGTCCCACAGAACCACAAATTACAGATAACAAAAGGAAAGGCGAAATATCTACAGAAAATGATAATTTGTATATGTGACGTTCGTGAACATTGGCATCATGAAGATCACGTGATACAGGAGTGGATACGCTGCAAGAATTGTTTCAAATGGTTTCATGTCGAATATGTTAGGATTTACAATGAAGTGATATTTCTTTTACCGCTGTGTGAAGAAGCAAATCCAGATTCGAAGAGAGAAGTAGAGTGAAGGAGTAGTGAAAAGTAGAGTAGTACAGGAGTAGAAACAAGTAGATGGTAGTGTACGTTTTCAATCTTATTTCTTAAGTTTTGTTTGAATTTCTTAAGTAGCATCTACATACAAGTTACTGGTTTTACTAGTTTATGAGGTCTATAGTTTGTATATTGTACTTTATATTGAACAGTCTCTTTAAATGTTGTTTGTAATAAGCATAAAACGTAATGCTCATATTATTCAATATGTTGCCCATTTAACTCCATATGTGGGGATAAAATGGGTTTCACGTTAGCCTTCGTTTAGAAATAAATGTCATTTTTACGTTTCAGTTCAATGTAATAGCCACAGAAATGGAAGGATAACTCTACGTATTGGATCATGTTTGTACAAGTGAACTACTATGATAATAAATATTTGATATTTATGTTGTTTTTTCCTTAAGGTGCCCATATTCTTACAACTTACTTTACTTATATAGTATAGTACAGCCTTACATTGTTAGAAAAGGGAACCGATGTTTGCACTCCTTTACCGTCATACAAAATGTATAATATTTACAAATAATTCTAGTTTACAACTGTCACAAATCTATACAGCAAAAAATAGTGGTGTTGATTTATAACTTTTCGGTGTTCCAGGGCGACCAGAACTTTAGTGGTAAATCAAGACAACACATGGTGTTGATTTCGGTACTTGGAGGAAGGAGAAAAATGTTAAGACTGCAGTGAGATTTGACATGGGTTGTTTAGTTAAGTTTAAGTCAAGCGTCTCTTTTATTTCAGACTTCAGTAATAATCTACATGATTAAAATATAAACAACAATATTTCATCACAATCTTCCTGAATGCCTCTCAATATAATGCTCGATAATAGCATACTTTTTTTGTCCTTTGTTCTTTTTGTATGCTCCAATAATTAAAAAACAGATATTGAACATATCATTCTTCTTCTTTTATCTGATTTTCGTTTTTCAAAATGCATAAAGTTTGCGCTATTAATCACATTGTGAATTTACGTCTGGTGGGAGGAAAAATTCTAAAGGACGGTCTACAAAAGACATGTTCTACGTCCATATCATCTGTATCACATCTATTAATTCGACGGTATACTTGTTTGAATTTTTCCCATACTTGATAACGATTGCATTCAACCAGCTTGTGGTATAAGGTTTCGTTTATCCGTATTTTTGACATTCACCCCTTTCACTCACTCCTTTTTGTTTTAAATTTACTCCTAAGTTAACTAGGTTGTTAATTTGAATAAACATCTGAAAATGAATAATAGAGTTATCTTTTAGTAAATAGAGATTTTTACAAATTTCCCCCATTCCTCTCCGAGATGAATTTCTAACCTAACTTTTCCTCGTCGTTAATCATAAAGAATTTGTATAGTTCTTTTACAGAATTATTATTGAAGGGAATATTCCCAATCACAGCGTACGCGAATTCCAAGAAAATATTACCAAATATTTTCATGGGTACTTATTGATCTAATATCAATCGGTGCTTGAATTTCTAAACGATCCAGAACTAGCATTAGCGCATAATATGACAAGTTCTCCCTAAATTCACATAAAACCTGAATCAATCGGTGGGCTAGTAAAGCCAAAGTCTGCACCTTCCCGTTCTTTAAATTTACCGCTCCCTCTCCTATAGATTTATATCATCTGTCTCTGTATTCTTAACATTTCATTATTGCATAAAAGTATTCTATAAATTTTATCTATATGAGCCCAAAAGCTCCGGGGGAAAGACTGAATTTGCATAGGAAGGTATAATTTGCTCTAAACAAATATGTTTACAAAACGAGTTTTATCTGACAAAGAAGATAGACAATTTTTATAGGATGTCAGATCCGATACAAGTATTTTAATCATTTGCTTGTTTGTCTCTTCTATAGATTTTTTGATATCGCTATTCCAAGTTATGTCTAACACTTCTATATTTTCTTTTAAATTGTCCCTCGAAAGAATATCGCTTAATTTTGACTTAAAGTCTAGAGCTTGAGTCTTAGTTCTGTTGATGCTAATACTTGCTAATTTCCTAAACACTTCCAGAAAGTGAATTACCATGTTAAATTCATTATCGTTTTGCACTATAAACTTTACGTCATCCGCATAGATCAAAATTCTTAACGATTTATTTATTAATTTTATGCCACTTAGAGAATTATATACTGCAGTTGCTAAGTTCATCATAGCAATCCCATATAGCAGAGATGCACGTGTGCACCTTGTAAGAAACCTCACTTTATAACCTATTTTGCCATTTAACGATAATCTTACATATCTGTTCCTATAAGTCCATTAAAACAATGTATTAAATTTGGAAGAAATTTTATTATCTTCATAGCAGCAAACAGAAATCCATGATTGACATTATCATGGGCACTTTGAAAGCCAGTTTTCAAAAATGTAGGGGAAAGGAGTCCCCTCCGTTAGCATGCATGTTCATGTAACGAATATACATGAGTTGTACGTATATTGAATTCGATCTTTTAAACCACTTTGACTTCTATACAATATCGATTTAATAACTATTTTTAATCTGTTAGCTAAATATTTCATGAGTATCTTCGTAATCTACTTCTTGTAAGTGTATTATTCGTACATTTTGAATAGATGACATTTTATTGTTTTTAGTAAAATACCAATCGAGGTAAAAAAATCTCCTCAATCTTTGGGCACTCCCATCATGAGTTAAATAACTTAAATATTTCCGCATTTTACAATTTCTGATATTTGATAGTCCACAAAGCAATCCAACTATCTCCACCTGCATTGGATGAAATGTTTAACTGGTTTATATCTTCTTTCATTTCCCTATCAGTAAAAGGTTGATTCAAATTTTCGCTTTACTTGTCGTTTAAAGTATTCGGACTGTCTAGCTTAAAGTCTTTTAGAACATTTATTTGCCCGTCCTCCGTACTCAAAAAATATCGGTTGTATTATTTTCTTATCCTTTCATAAATCGCCGGTTTACTATAAATATGGCCTTCTTCGTCTTGAACTTCATTAATAAATATATATTCTTGACATTTTATATATTTTATAACAATTTCTAGGTTTACAGTTTCTTGAATACCGCATTGTTTTAATTTTAGTCGTTATTAAACCAGTTTGTTTACATCTTAGAAGTAATTTAATTTTACTTTGAGTTTTTCTTACTTTAGGTAACCATTTGAAATCATTCATTGATCTTTGGTTGTATTCTTGAAGTAAGGCCTTATAGTAATCTATTATTTTTTATCATGGTCAAATTCTCTTGAGTAGGTTTTATATCCATAAATAATATGATTTTTTCCTTTGACATAATTTTAATTCCTCCCCGCTTTTCCTTTGTAGCTACCTACATCCTTTCATAGATCTCTAGTTAATAGATCAAAATATTCGTTTTCCAAGAAATTAGCATTTATTCTCCAAAAATGTGAACTGTTGAAGTGACCTGTCACAAACAATTAACGCATAACATTATGTGGTCGGACATGCCTAATTTTGTCACCGTTATATTTTTCAGTGTCAGAACAATCTCAGGACTACTAAAGATGTAATATAGTTTACTTTGACTTTTACTAGTCATGTAAATCACCAAAGTTTTATTAGGATAGCAATATTTCCATACTTCACAGAAGTGAAATGATTCTAATATTTTTTATATGAAGGACTCATTTTTTTCTGAAGTAGATGCTGACCGCTCGTAAACAAAGTTTGTATTCCCTAACAATATCATATGTATATTATAAAAACATCGTATTTGCACGGCTAAATTATGAGATGTTTATTACCTAATTTTATTTAATTTAGTTCGCATGTAAACATTAAATATAGTATTCCTTCTTATTTATAGCATACATTATCACATCTAGAGATTTGTACACGTCACTGGCAACTAGGACAAAGCACACGAAAAATTCTACACCAACTTTTTGAACTACATCAAAGTTTTTTTTTAAATATTTATAGTTCCTCACATGCAACTCATTATATGTTATTTCTTGTGCGGCCAATATATGTGTATGCATTTCTCGTATTTTTTTTTCTAAACTAAGACATTTTCTTTCATTATAACTCCGGCAAAAATTTAGAGTAGCTGCTTTTAAGTTATAGAAGTCCACCTGCGGGACAACTACGCTCACTGACGTAATAAACAAAATAACCCACACTAAACAATTCATTTGGGAAAAATTCATTTTAATTACTATGATAAGCAACACTCAGTTTAGATTGTCCCGCACAACAGAATTTCACGTCGTTTGTTTATAATAGAGAATGTTGCCGAAGATAGATTCCAATAGCGAACGTTTGATACTGCGGCGATGAACTTGTGAGTTCCATAAGCCATAGAGCTAGTTAGTTTCTTTATAATAGAGAACACGACAGAGCCCAACACATCCTATACGGTTGTTATCTTAAAAACGAAAAACAAATTAATCTGTATCTTCCATCACATCAGACCAAACAAATTTCTGCCAAGCTAATGTTTTTTCTCTTCCTGATTTATTAAGAGGAAATTGATACGGTCATCTCTCCAAGTCTTTTTCCGGTATATTCAATGGACTTACTTGCTCTGAACATGAAGCCTCTTCCTCCGACAGTAACTTGCTTCCTTTTGATTATCTGTATCCTAATTTGCAGTTTTGGCAACAGATGTGATTTCTTCGCTATTTTCACTCTGCGTTTTTAGTTTAGACTATTCCTCTATATTTTGCACCACACTTTCTTCTTTGACTGATTTTGCTTGACATTCCCTCCCTTCACTTTCTTCTATCACCATTAAATCATCATCCCTATTTTATTGGCACTCCACACTTTGCACCTTCGTATCTATATACTTTTCAGGTAAGGCAGATTCACGTAGATCCTTCTCCTTCCAAAACCCTTCAACTACAGCACTTCCGACTTTATCGGCTGATTCACAATTTTCCACAAACTGCAGCACGCGTCGTCCTTGAGCCAAAGGCTGAAAGGCTTTGAAGTTCAATTTCAACTCTTGTTCATTTGTAACATTAATCGGAATATTGGTTTTCTTTTCGTTAGAATTTTTATTTTCACCTGGATCGTTAGATACTAATTGTACACTGAAGTTTCCCAATCTTACGTATTTTGGCACTGCTTTCTTTATACTTTTGAAAAACAGAAGTATTTTACCATTGTAAACACTGAAACACAGGCCTTTGTATTTCAGATTTGAGATTCGAGATATGTCCCCATATTCCGCTAGACTATTAATAATAAATTCATCGGGAATTTCATAAAGTATCCAGAAAGCAACAAAAATATGATCATCCGGAATATCAATAGAAACTGGCAGTTCGTATCACTGCTACAAAAGGCACCTTATCTTGACATACCTTCACGACACTTCCGGCCTTCTCACTTTTACATAGTAATGTTTCTTTTAGTGACAGTTCCAACGACAAAATGTAATGTTCTTCAATTGTCAAGTACTCAAATATGGACATGGATATCTGCTATAATTTTTTTAGGCAAAGACTCAAAATATATTTTTGCTGTATTTCTACATCATCTTTGATAACTCATACCACTATCTCACTAGAATCTATAAAACTTAAACCACTGGAAAACTTCCCTCAAAAAGTCAATCTCCGGCCCTAGCCAGCACACACACTATCCGCAAACAAGACGATCGAAAGTAAGGACTGCCTTCAACCGCTGCTTCACACGGACTTAAGAATCTTACCGACTTAGCTAAATTACCAGACAGCAAATATACTACATTCTTCATAGTATTAAAGATAAAAAAATACCTTGCTGGATCCTGAAAACAAACGAAGTAAATCCGCCGACTAATGCCGTGGTTTAATCACTTTTCCATTTGTCAATTAGGGATTAGAAGTCCCATTGATTGAGAATATGTTCCATTTGTATAAAATCATTAGACATATTGTTACGATAAGAAAGCCGTAATGCTGGTCAAGTGTTTGCCTATCGCCCTTTAGATTGCTTGCTTTCATACAAATAGAACATATTCTCAATGAATGGGAATTCTGGTCCTTAATGGACAAAATGAAAAGTGATTAAACCATGCCATAAGTCGTCGAAGTAACTTTCTTTGTATTGGGGGTTCAGCAACGTATTTTAGATCTTCTACACTGTTTGAATCTTGAGTATATTTTTGGTAGTTTAGCGAAGTCGGTAAGACGCTCAGTCTTTAACTGAGCAACTCATGTTCAAATCTCGCTGCAATCATATCTTTTTTTCTTCCTCCTAGTACCTAAATCAACAACGTGTTGTGTTGATTTAACACAAAATGTGTGGTCGTCCTGTGACACCGAAAAGTGATAAATCAACACCGCTATTTCTTGCTGTGTAACTGCAAGTCTTCTAACTGTGAACGTGAAAAAACATTAAAGCTCTGCTGCGTACAATAGCACTGAGGATATATTGGAGAGACTGTGTGGAAGATAGAGATATGCTGAGATAAAATGAAACAATACTGGTTAGCGTAGTAGTAGTACCGGAGAGAGTACGTGGGATATAAAAATATTCTGAGATAATAGAAAATGTAAATAATACTAGTTAACGTTGAGGAGGTAGTACGTCGGGTATAGAGATACACTGCGATAATAAAAAACGAAACGATATTAATTAGCACTGAAGTACTGAGGAGAACATGTGAAACAGAAATATACAGCAATACGAGAACATGAAACAGTATTGATTAGAGTTGAGGATGTACTGGCAAGAACATGTGGGACAACCATATTGTGAGATTAAAGAAAATTAAACAATGCTCTCTATCGTTTGTGAAGTACTGGAAAGAGTATGTAGGACACAGAAATACAGTAAGATAGAAGAAAATTAAATGATGTTGGAGAGAGTATGTGGAGGCTGAAACAATGAAACGATACTTGTTATCGTTGAGAAAGTATTGGAGAGAGTACGTAGAATATGTGAATATAAAAGAAAATGTAACAATACGTTGCAGAAATCCTGGAGGGAATATGTACGACATAAAAATAAACTGAGATAAAAGAAAATAAAAGAATACTACTTAGTGTATTGTTTACACAAATTTTAAGTTTAAGGTATGGTGAATGGAAAAGTATAAGAGGAACAAGAGAGATACAACTTGTAGATAATTTTAGGGAAGAAAAATCGAACAATAAGATAAAGTGGAAACCTTAAGAACAAAGAAAAAGAGAACACTACGGTAGCTGTCAAGCACACAAAAGGCATCGGTTGGCCATGTGGTTAGCATGTTCGCTAAGCAAGAACTATTAGTTACATCCTTCGAAACTCATACGCACGTTTAGGACGTTAGTACCAATTCAAACAAACAAGAACCGTGTATTATCAAAAGAATTTAAATGAGGACAATGAATGAGTTAAATGTTGTGTTATCATTAGGAAGTTTAGAATTTAGGTATTAACTACAAAAATCCGAAATCAGTTAAATTGGTGTCACCAGACGTACTCTTCAAAGAGTGCATGTGCTCTTTCAAGGGGCTTAACTTTATACTTTTTTGCTAAATTCTTGAAATGTACTATTTCTTGTAATTGTTTCTGAAATCATATCAGGAAGTTTCTAATTGACTTGATCGCTTGTCAATTTAAAACTCCAAATTCAAGAAGTACAGATAAAAAGTATCAAAGAAAGAGTAGTCTTTTATGCAGTGGTGAGGAAGAAATTTTCAATAGCAAGCTGCCAAAGAATTTACAATGTTTAAACATACAAGAGTATAATCTGAATTCTGAAGTACTTTGTGAAATTCAACTGTGTCTATCACCAACGAAGGTCGTGCTCATACAAAACAACATTGGAGTCAGATAAGTAAACGAAATTTATTCAAAGTATCCAATTCTTAAAAGATTTAAGATTTCTTTTCTAAAGAAAACTCAAAATAGCGAAGATAAAATTTTAGTAGCCGAGGTTGCCCAGGAACACTGTTGTTCACTATCAAAGTTATGTCTTGTAATGTAATGTAATGTCTTGTCTTATATTCAAGCAAACGGTCCCTCGTCCAAGCGCCATAAATGTTGGGAAATTGACAAAAGAACTTGCTAAACACTTTTTATTTTTGAAAGCTAGGGCAAATGTGCAACTACATTTCTTACAAAGTTGGAGAAGATTGCAAACCTTCTTGCGAAAGGATAAAATGTATACAAATTTTACTGTTAAGTATGATTCTGTCCTTTAATTTTTTACGGTGATTAAATGATTTTGGAGACAGTTTGGAATTACAAAATCTTACTAATGTATTAAAAAATGATAAAATTAACACAACAATGCCAATATCTCAATTTCATTTTTTTTACATGGACCTGTTTAGAAATTGACACCTTCATTGTCTTGCAATTATTGTACCAATAAATTATACTCCCATCATTTCAGGAATTCTGAGGTGGCTCGAAATTTCTCTCCTGTGAGGACAAAAAGTGAAACAATCGTCAATCGCGTTTTACCGCATATTCTTTGAGGAAAGAAAAAAACTTCACACGATATTGCTAATGTAAAAATTACATATGTACTTTACTGGTACATCAAATCTTGGTTCCACTAAAATGTGTCCTGTGTTGATTCAGTATTTTACTAAACAGGACGGTACATGTCATAAACATACGCGTAGTTTCAATAGTCGATGAGAAATCTGATACACTATATAAACTCCTTTTGACAGAACTTGAAAAATTGTGCGATATTGATTAGAAAAGTATGTTTCCTATTATGTAGACAATTGGAATACAAATTTTAAGCGTATAGTTAGAAGAGGTGGTAATAATGTTTTCAGTTATTTGCTGAATTCCGTGATATGAACAAAAACTTGTGGAATAGCATGTTCGGCACATTAATTATATAACTTTATACAACATGGTACAGACAGCTGGGAAGTAAAATTTGAGTCTTGTTCTCAAAATACACAACTATTTTGCAACATAAGAACAGAAGCACTGAAATAATGTTGTTCTTTTGTTGAAACTTTGTATCATTTGAATATCAGATAGCTATCAATTTTTCCTGCAATTAACAGGTTGTTTCAAATATATCCTGCATTCTCTTCTTATTTTTTTATCATTGCCAAATCCGCATGTTAAAATGAAAATCTTTTTCCATAATTCTTAACTGAATGTTATTTGTGGTTCTTGCATTCACTGATGTTCATTTTTCAAAGTAAAATATTGAGCATTGAGAATGAAAACGCTTTTGCTGTGGAGGTGATGCCCATCTTAACTGTAAAGAACATTCTCGTGAAAAGGAAACAGGATCAGTTTTTACCATCTCAAAGAATAGGAATTTAAAAGAACCTCAGAAGATGAAAATGAATGCCTTATTGGAATGGATGGAACTAAACAATTAGCAGATTTGCACAGAAGTGGAAACATTACTTCAGTTTTTAATAAGAATGAGTGTGCAGTTTGAAGATCCCTTTGATCACATTTCAAACTCGAAAATTTACTTAGGTGATATGAAGGCTAATGAAGAAGTTCAAGCACTTTTTTTACATGAAGAGTCGCTTAAATATTTTCGGGAAAGGAACATGCAGTCAGAAGGGTCTAAAATACCAATCAGAAGAGACATTGAAGGTAAGACAAAATTATTAAAAGTTGATTTATCTGTAGTCTCTGTAAATGTTTACTATGATTTGTGCATTGATTTTAGAACTGTTTGAACAATGCTAAACTCATTATTATTATCTGGTGTAGTAAAAAGTAATCCATTATTTTTGCATGACATTGAAGGCTTGACTTACCATAGTTACAATGATCCGATTTAGGTCACATATGCGCCGTTTTGTTTGATAACGTGTTGCCATTTGGAAGGTAGTATCATGATGACTCTCATAGAAGCCCTTGTCCCTACTGGCAAAAAATTGAGACAGTCGATTTTCACAAGTATCTCTTGAAACGAATTTTTCACCAGCAAACGTGTTCGCCATGGACAGGAACAGATGGTAATCACTCGGTGCCAGGTCCGGACTATAAGGTGGATGCATAAGAACCTCCCAACCAAGCTCCCGGAGCTTCTGGCGAGTCACTATCGATGTGTGTGGCCTGGCGTTGTCCTGGTGGAACACAATGCCTCTCCTATTGGCCAAAGCTGGCCGCTTCTGGGCGATTGCTGCCTTCAGACGGTCCAATTGTTGACAGTATAGTTCCGAGTTAAGGGTTTTGCCGTAGGGGAGCAGTTCATAGTAGATAATTCCCTGCCAATCCCACCAAAAACACAGCAAAACCTTCCTGGCAGTCAATCCTGGCTTGGGCACCGTTTGCGCCGGCGCACCGCACTTCGACCACGACCGTTTTCGCGTGACGTTGTCGTAAGTGATCCACTTTTCATCACCAGTCACCAACCGCTTCAGAAATGGGTCGCTTTTGTTGCGATTCAGCAGCGATTCGCAGATGGAAATTCGGTTCATGAGTTTTTTTTGCGTTAACTCGTGTGGCACCCGTACATCAAGCTTCTTTCTGCACCCTTATGCAAATGGTTCCACACGGTTTTTTATGCAATGTTTAGCTCTTGGGCAATCGAAACAGTGCTTACATGACGGTCGGACGCGACAATGTCCATGATTTTGTCAACATTTTCGACACTTGGCCTTCCAGTGCGTGGTACATCTTTGACGTCACAATTACCGAAACGGAATCGACGAAACCAAAATTGCGCGTGATTGGCTGTTACAGTGTCACGACCATAAACGCTATTCACATTTGCAGCCGCCTGGCTTGCATTTTTGCCTTTATCGAAGAAAAACTGTAAAATATAGCGTATTTTCTCTTTGGTAGTGTCCATTTTGACGCGCGCTCACACAACACTGAGTCAACTCATCACAACTATCTGAACAGTGTTGTACTACGCAATCTCATCGTTTGAACGCCACCTCGTTGAACCCGATCGGACTTATACAACGCGAGATACAGATCACTGAAGCCATCTATTGGCAAAATAATGGATTACTTTTTACTACACCAGATATAAGCATGAATGCGTAATTTACCCTAGATTTTTTTTAATATGATGAAACCTAATAAAAAAAAAAAAAAATTTCTAGTCGTAAAGGCAATGGGTAGGTACGTGGCTTCGAATCCTACTGCCGACTTTCCTGAATGAGGTTCTTCAGTTTCCTTCAGTTCACCGCAGAAACTTCAGGATGGTACCTTAACTAAGACACCGTCCGCTACAATCGCATACCATACCATATGGACATACCATGTTCCATAGACGTCTAAAGACCTTAAAATTTGAAACATATCCTAACCGTTAGTAGTTCCTAAGTTTAAAGTTGCCTAAGCGATAGGCCGTAGCTACTGGTCAAAACTGGTTTCTTGCAGCCATACTCAATACCCTCCGGACAAATAACACCAGGTCATTAACCATATCCGAATTTTCCTTCTTTTTCTCTCTTTGCTATTTTGAGAGAGACAACCATAGACAGGTCTTCTTCTCCTCCTCTCTCATTCCGATTTGTCTAACCCCTCGTCGTGACTTGTGGTTGATGTATCGAACTTTAAAACTAATAAAAATATATGTAGTTTGTAGTAAGTTATTTATTTACATACTGGTAGATATAAGTTTACGTTCATGAACAAATGAAAATTACTTTGTTTTTTTGTTCCTGTAGACCGAATAAGCGAGGGGTAATATAATAACTCTAGCCTCTATGGTATAATAACCATACTTAAGGAACGTTGCACGAAACTGATATCCCAAAAAGTTTGTGAAAATATGAAAACACTCATCACTGTGCATGATATTACGTTCAAATTGTTTTTTGAAGTTATTGATTGCTATTGCGGAGTCAAAATGCAAAAATGTAAAAATAGCGGATATAATGTGGAATGTCAAATTATATCAATATTATTAAAATGGGCTGAAAATTAGTTTCTTTATATATTTGAGGTCGCTGATGATGATTATAAATGTCAAAATATGAAAAATATGCATGTCAAAATATGAAACAAGGGGTCCCCAGTTAGATATCGGGTTCGGACACAAGTGGTTCGGATCCCACGTTATACTGTAGCTCCCGTCCTATGGGCGTCATCATAGTCATCCCATCATCATCATCAACACAACTTTGCGGAATATAAAAGGCAAATTCACCCAAGGGGAGAATTTTTATTTTCAGGGAGTGCATTCCCCCGGAGCACCCCCTGAATTCATCTCTGATGGTTGGCCATCCTCAGTGAGATTTTCTACAATTCAGTAAGACCAGTTCAGTTTACTTCCTCATCCTCTTACCCCGAATTAGTGTTTACCGAGCAATATAGCTCTGCTGGTAGAGCGTTGGCTTTGCATTCTGGAGGTCCTGGGTTCGATTCCCGAATGTAGGACAAAATGCCCATGGACAAAATCTTCTCTGGATATAAACGCCCATGAACTGTACATAATCCCCATTACATTAACACAGTTAAAAAGAGGGCTCACTTGGACAGAAGCCGCGCATAAATAAATAAATAATCAGTAACTTACATGGAAAAATAAAACTTTATTTACTAATGCAACTAATAAATCTAATTTTTAGCATTTTTTAATTTGAAATCTTGTATGCTGTCAATGTTTTCGATTAGTAACAGAAATTCGCAATGATCTAAACAAAGTATCTTAGCAAAGAACTGTCATATCAAGTTTTTAAGTAAATTTTTAAAGCTGAATATTGGCTGGGTTTTATTGTGTTCCTTTCTTGGTGGTTGGGGGAAGAGTCTATTTATTGATAAAAGCGCACGAGAAACAATACCACATATATTATGTGAAACAATATGTTTTCTTTCTGAGATTAAGAGAATTTCTCATTCGAGATATTTTTACGCTTGGTAGTAGACAATGCCAAGTAATCAACTAATTAAATATTCTTATCCGTTATTAGCGTTATCTTCCTGTTGTAAGTTGCTAGAGAGCTGCTAGGTTCTTTAGTGATGTCAGGTTCCTTTACAGCATTCGAAGAGCTATTGTCTTCATTAACGATATGTTGAACTACAGCATCTTCCAAGTTCACTGTAATCGCATTTACATCATCACATTGGAGTTTATGCCTTTTCCAATATAAATGACGTGCTTGTGAATGTTTACTCCTTTTTTAGTTTGTGATATAGGTGTTCTAGTTGTACCCATCACAGCAGAGAAAAAAAATAACGCACCGGACAGTAAAAAAAGAGTTAGCACCACTGAAATTCTCCTGTCATTATGGGCAAGTGTCGTCGCAGTTCGCATCTGATTCGCATGGCGGCGCTCGTGAACGGTGGGGATTTCATAATGATTGGATCATGTAACAAACTTTTAATATTTTTCGGAATGGGTATACTTTTAAAGTAAAAAAAAAATATTGAAAAAGAAAAAGCAATCTTCACTCTTTGCAATGACATATATTACATGGTAAAGAAATGCACCATTTTAATACAATAAAAAGTAGAAAATGAATGTAACATTATTTGCATAAAACTGTTGCAAACAATATGCGAAGCTCTTAAGAGAAAGGCGCATAAAAGTTCATGTAATGAAAAAGAAATTTTGCGAAATTATTCGTGTCACTCAGGAAGGTGTAAGGAATCATATATTTTAGATTCGATGTTCCTGCTTCGTTAGTTTAGTAGAAAAATATAGACAAAATGCTTAATGAATTAATTATTTAATTAATTAATTAGCAATTATTGTTTATTTATAACAATTTAAAACGGCAAATGTCCCCTTAAGTCATGAAAGTCACTAGATAGTAAAGCCAATTAACGTTGCAAAAAAATAATAATTATTATTATTTTTTAAATGTGAACTCGGATTAGTAAGCTCCTAAGTTACTAACACATGAAATTGATAAAATTAAGATAAATCAATGCGATAAAATATATTTTCTTCAACCCGTAACGAAGATAGAATTGCTGAATATTGTAAGAGACTTAAAAAAACCCTAATTCCGCAAGTATAGATAACAAAACCAGACAATCTATTCACGAAATGTTGGGAAAATATTATACATCCATTATGTTACCTTGCCAACAGATCTCTCAAAAGTTGTAATTGTTCAGAGAAATTAAAATTGCTAAACTTAAATCAATACACAAGAAAGGATCACGTGAAAACCTTAAAAATTACATACCTATATCACTGTTACCTGTAGTCAGTAACGTAATAGAAAAAAATAGTGTATAAAAGGGACGTTAATTTCTTTGACACTTTCAACATTATTTCTAATACTCAACATGGTTTTCTAAAAGGAAAATCTACCGAAACAGCAATATGCCAATTTACTGGGAAAAGTTTAGAGCTTTTGGATGACAAATTTCTTTGTCTAGGCTTATTTCTTGACTTCACAAAGTGTTTTGACGTAGTACAACACAATATCTTGCTTAAGAAAATGCATAATTAATAATTAAGGAATAATGTGAATAGCATACAATTGGTTCAAATTGTATCTAACTGGGAGAAAACAAGTTGTTGAAATATCCTATATGAATAATAACACTATAGAAAAATGCTTATCATATGAAAAACAAATTAAACATGGAGTTTTTCACGCGTCTGTACTGTGTTCCTTGTTATTTCTTATATATATTATGATCTTCATTTAAATATAAACGCAACCAATACATAGAAAAATTCGTACACTTATTGGAACTGGAAGATTGCAACTTGGAAAATCAGAACACGAGTACAATAGATCTCATTTTCAAGAAATACATCGTCAAATTAAAATTATATTTTGAAGATTCCTTTCCTAAGAAATTAGGAAAGATTAATAGTAACTGCAAAAAGCCTTGGATTACTGTAGGTATCGTTGCGTGATGTAATATGTTAAAACAACTTCATAGAGAGAGTAAAAGTAACACACATGAGAAATTTAGTAAACATTATGA
>JAGDQP010005615.1:0-31472 GCA_022664845.1 Lepisma saccharinum
AAAAAAAAAACGAAACCTCGTGAGCGTGCACTCTCTTTACCCTCTTAAATGCTGGTTCAAATTCTATTAAGCAAGAGACTTGAAATGGTTGCTATGGCGACAAGTGTTGAAGAGAGTGAACTGGTAGTGGAAGAGATGAGGTAAAAGACGGAAGTGACGAAACACATAAAGGTAAGGGGGAAAAAAAGAAAAAATAGAGAGAAAGGAATAAAGAAATGGAGACAGAGTACGGAGCCTGTTATTCAGTAAGTGAGGTCGGTTACTACAAAAGCCGGAAGTTGGTAAAACGGATATAGAGGTGAATAGTAATCGACCGGATCCCATAATACTTGGAAAAAGGTTTCTTTTTTTTTATATTCCTTTGCTTCACATTTTTTTTTCATCTGAAACTTGAAGAAGAGAAAGTAACCAGAAAAGGAAAACAAGTTCTTCCACACTCCTACTTTCCTCTCACATATCCAAGGCTTCCCCCAGACCGCAATGTTGCAACTCGTGCATGATTTATGGACTTAAGGAGAAACCTCATTTTTTAAAGCTTTTCTCTCCATTAAGCAAAATTCTTTATTTTTTTCTCTGTGTAATTTTGTTGGCAAATTTATGAAAGCAATAAGAATATATGATTTAGGTCTTATACAATGTCAAAATAGGTATTCAAATCACATCGTGTTCTCACCAGACGAACTCACTAAAAGTTTAAATTATTGAATATTTAGTAAAGATCTATATAAATAAAATAAAATCACTTTCTCGTCTAAATTTCAAAGGATAGACGTTTTTGGTTTTTATTTTGGCAAAATCAACAACAAATGAAGAACCAAATATCTTCTATTCTTCAACTGAAGGAACCTTTATCCGTAAGTCCTTTCACTGCTGAAGTAATAAATTGTTATTTGAGAATGATTTTCAAGTGAATGTGAGAGTGAAAAGGCTTACCAACTCAATTAAAAAAAACACTTTAAGAAAAGTACATGAAGTTGTCACTTTGACCCATATAGTCGAGTAAAAATAATGGAAATTTTGACCGAACCTCAAACAAATTGCGACCGTTATTCCTTATTGAAAAAATGTGATAAAGACGATGGAATAATGTTTACCTACGCCACTGTTATCATAAGGCCACCATATTGGAAAATGGCCGCCATAATGGACTTTAGCAGTTATCTGAAAGTTTATGCATTTTCCAACCAACACGTGACCCGTGAAAGTTTTTTTTCTCTTAGCTGTTGTTAAGGTAATCAAATTGTATACAATGTATACGATGTACACGAATTGCGGCCAATCGTAAGGTAACTGAGAACTACATTTTAGGGCAATCACGGGCCGGAATGCATGCCATCGTTACGTGCGCCTTACGAGCAAAGGTTGCTGGAATTAATTTTGTAATTAAATTGGAAAAACACTCTTTTCTTAAATATATAATATTCACAAAAATATTTTAACAGTTTCTGAATGAGCAGAAACTGTAATTTAGCAATATTATTTAATTTTTGGACGTACAAACTGCGTCAGGTTTTTGTTGTGATTCGTTTATGGGGTATAACATGCTTTCGAATATTTCTTTCAAAACTAAATTGCAAAAATGTTTATGTCAGATGTGAAATTGAAATTTTATATCTTGTTTACCAATGAAATATTTCGTTTCTATTTTTTTTAAATATTCCTGATGCGTTTCTTCCCAAGACATGAACAACACTGTAATCAATCATTTCTGTGCGGAATGGATACGAAAAAAATTACAAACCCATTTAAAAAGCTTCAATTGCACCAAAAAGAAAAACCTCTGCCCAGACTGCATGATCGTCATTACATGAATCTTCATTTTGAACATATCAATACACAGTGAACATACATAAAACGTAGTTACACAATAGAATGCGATAACAACAGTGATGATCGAAATTTAGAGAGATAACAATGAGATGAAGACACATTTTCCCAATTACAGTATAATTGTAAAGAAAATAATCATGCAGGATGCTTGCTTGAATTATATATTGAAAGTAACATTGTCTAATAACTTGAACTGAACGCTTTTGCGGCACTTATATCAGCACTAGGTCACTTTCAGAACGCAGTTTAAATGGGAAGATCAGGTCTCAGAATCATCATCACTTACTACCACATGAGAGTACTCAGAGTTAAAACAACTGTCACCACGACAGTTTGTGCAAGCTGTAGTGCAGTACAGTCCCTGATCTTTGCAACTACACTGCCGAGTTGCACATTGAGTAGTTGAACAGCTGCATTTAATAAATCGAAGAATTTAAGAAGGCGCTGGAGGTTGAGATGATTTCACTGGAATTACCAATTTCTTTCTTATTTGCCACCCCCACTGCAGCAGGTTTCGACCATTTCCTAGCCAAGACTGAACCTGATGATATACCCTTTTACAGTGAAAGGCACAGGCATCATGAGTTGGTGGTAAAGCCTCTGGTGTTACTTGAGTTAACGATTTTGTTAGTTTCTGTGTTAAAATTCGAAAGCGAACATCATTCAAACTTTCTTCCTTTTTCTTCCCATATATTATGGCTATCGTCACACCAGCTGCGATTACTTCTTCTTCCGAACTAGTGCTATTCAAAAATACAGAAGCAAGTTTCCGGAAGTTTTCATCTTTTAGCAATGTAATCACTTCACCTTTACCAACTGGAAACAACCTTGAAGTTGTGTCACAGCCGAGCAGTGCGTGGGCAAACAATATGTGTTACAACAATGGCGCGTCTGACTACGAATCGGACGGTCCGGGTTCAAATCCCAGCCAGGACATTGCAGACTTTTCTCTCAGTGTTCCCATGCCTGGCACTCTGAGATGCACGCAGCCTCCTATCAAATTGAGTACCAAAGTGTCCTTGGTATTCCTGGGTGCCTTGGAAAGGTAAAGACGGTCAATCGCGGTACTGACCATGAAAATATGGCACGCTACCTCCACATCCCCCATGTACCGTTCACGGCGCGTGCGTATCACACAGCGGATAGCTTTACCTTATATATACATTCGCATACAGGCATTAAATGAGGTTATGGAAAGGACTAATGAATATGAACTTCCATTATGTCTGGGATTTATAGATTTCGAAAAAGTTTTTGCTTTGGAATTCAGTAGTATTAAAATCACTTGAATCACTTAAACCAAGGCATCAAGTTACTAAGAAACATTTATCCGACTGTCATATCTGTCATTAGACTACATCAAGAGAGTGAAAAATTTAAAGTTGGAAAAGGGGTAAAGCAAGGAGACTCAGTTTCTCTAGAACTATTTTCAGCGGTTCTTGAAGGAGTATTCCAAAATTTAAACTGGGATGAACTTGGAATGAAAAGTAATGGCGAATATCTTCATCACCTACGATCCGCTGATGGTATAGTCCTGTTTTGTTTAAGTGCAGAAGAACTACAAACCAGAATGGAAGGCCTATGTAATGAGAGAACGGAAATTGGATTTTAAATGAATTTAAGTGAAACAAAAGTAATGTACAACGAACATGCTGAAAAGAAGGAAATAAAGATTAGCGGAGAGACAATAGGCATAGTTGATGAGTATGTTTACCGAGGCCAGCTCAAAACATCGAATGCTAAGTAGACTGATGAAATAAATAGAAGATGTAAAATGGCGTGGAGTTCTTTTGGAAGACTACACTTTATTTTCAAAAGCAAACTACCAATGTGTCTGAAGCGTAAAGTTTATAATCAGTATGTATTACCTGTGATGATGTACGGCTGCGAAACTTGGACATTGAACGAGCAAACAACTCAAAGATTGAGACTCACACAAAGAGTAATGGAAAGATGGATTCTAGGAATAACCAGGAGGGACAGGAAGACAAATGAATGGATTCGCGCACAAACAAAAGTAGAGAATGTAATCAAGACTGCGAAGAAGATGAAGTGGAGATGGGTCGGTCACATAGCTAGATGACCAGATGGAAGGTGGACGACAAATGTACTACAGTGGATTCCCAGAGAAAAGAAACAACCGAGCGACGTTCATATGCTAGTTGGGTAGATGAAATCAAGCGTTTTTCAGGAGCTACATGGATGAGGATAGCAGTAGACCGAGATATATTAAAATAAAAGGGGGAGGCCTTCATCCAGCAGTGGATAGAAAATGGCTGAATATGATGATGATATTAAACAAACAGCTTGCTACATTTATAGATTTACTTGTAAATGTATTTGTTAGAATCATAATTCAAGTTTTCTTTGCAACAAATCACAAAACCAAATATGACTATGTAATTACTTATTCATTCGTGTTTAGTTTGATTTGATTGACGATGAATTTTCTTTTAGTTGCATACTATTCTACGTTAATTTTATCTTAAGAAATGATTTATTTACTTCATTTGTACAATTATTAACTCTTTAACTGCTAATTTTAGTTTCCGCTTTATGAACAAGCAACCAAGTTCGAAAGCTGCCATACGATTGTAGAAAAGCCTTAATTTGTGCCGTTCGTCAGGAAAGCTCAGACTTCCTTACCTTCCAGATCTCATATTACTAGATATGGTTGTATTTCAATTAGGTCTGAAGCTGTTATATGATTATGGAATTGAGGATTCATTCAAAAGCACTACTAATCTACACCACTGTATATCATAAAAACCTTTGTTCTGTGTCACCACAGCATTAAGAGACAGAACTTCTCAGGTTAATTTCGGTGTTAGGCTACGAATTTGACATTCAAGGGTGAAAGCAGAAAGCTAAGAATCACGACAGTGGGATCTTGGTAGTTAAATGTTGACATTGGTGCATGAAAGAAAGAACGCATTTCTTTTCATTCATGGAAGAAGACGCTGTTATTGTTTAAGGATGAGCAAGGTACATACTATTTCAATGTCAAAATGAAAATAGGTAGTGGAATATGATCTATCATCACGATCCTGACTTTCGTGAACTTGGCATAATCATGTTTCCTGTTAGAAGATAGTAGAAGTTGGAACATGGAGTTAAACTATCCAAGACGACACTATCCCGCGAATATCTAGGGAACTCGAATTCTAGCGAAAGTTCGGTGTGTCCTACTTTGTTGCTGAGTAGTGTTGCCCACAAAACAAGAGGAGATAGAGAAATGTGTATGGAAAGCGAAACGAGACAGAACTGTCGTAAGATATAATCTATGTCTTTCCGAGACGTGACGTTTTCTGGACAAGGCATCTTTGATACGAAACAACCCGAGTCTCGTCTCGTGGACAGCACTATTACTGAGCATCGGATCCTGTAAAGATTCATTTTGAATGTACATTTGCATGGGTAAAAGCACTTAGTGGAACTTTTAAAATCATTTTCAAAAAGGAGATAATTTAATATTTGTGCTTCAAGTCAGTTGTAATTAAGATACAAACCTATGTTATTGACTAATCGTGTTAGATACTTCATCCATTGTTGATTTTATGCCTTGTACTTTTATCTTAGAAACCGTTCCTTAAATTACGCATTTTCTACATTCAAGAAGCACTAATACTAAGTACGTTTATTTTGTCTTTTCAGGGCAATCGATTCCATATTCATCAGTAAAAATCTACATAAATGTAAGTATAATTCGTCCTCTCATTTTCAGAACATCATGATATTAGTTTAACCATTTAATGAATCAAAATAAATTAACTTTAAAATTATGTGATAGTTGCAAGCGAACGTGTTTCTGTATTTGAGATTATAAGTTATGAATTATAGTTGTTTTTCATAAATATATTTTAAGCATGGTAAGTAGTCCGGTGAAAGTAGATGTTAAAATAGAAGCTGAAATAATAACAATGTTTACTTTCAAATTAAGAATAAGTTCTGAATGAAGAGAAGTTAATTTCTTTATTTGAGTCATTTCACATGCTGACATGGCACTACAACAAATTAATACCCTTTGCGTACATTTTCTTTTCAGTACACTCATATTCAATAAATTCCGCAGAACTCTCAATAATGTTACGATCTGATTTCTTTTTCAATAAACCGAGATGAGACGAGTGTAACATCTTAGTTCAATTACCTATTTCTATCATCAGTACATTGACGTCTATTATTTCTTTCTGTGGAACATGCTCGAAGAACTTAGTTTTAGATAGATGTTCATGACACGTAGTCTTCCTTCTTATGAAATTTATTCAGTGAAATACTTCGTTGGTATGTTAAGATGCAGTTTTCGATACAAATAAATGATCGCTGGACAAACAGTCGACCATTTCGGCGCAAATTGCCCCTAATAGTTAATGAGTCCTTCTTTGCAGCGAACCATAGCAGCAAAGCGATGTGGCCTGTACTGTATGTAAAACTGTGTGCGTGTAGTTGACACTGATTGAAGCCACTCTGTTGTAAGCTGTTTGGGAAGTTTGGCGAAGTCCTCGGATGGCCATTTCTCTGCTTGACCCGTTGTTCCAAATAGTCTTAGTAAATAAAATTAAAATCTGGGGAAATAGCTGGCCAGAAAATATCTTTAAGTCCCTCTGAATTTTCGCCGAATCACTCAGCATCAAGCATTGCTTGATGTATTCAACAGTTATCATTCTGTAAAATAAATCAGTTCAGAATTGGATTATCAGTGAAATTATGGACGTAACGTTTGTTCGTCAAGGAGCTGAATGTAGTCCTAAAGCACTAACATCACAGCGTGGACCCCACCTTGTATGCAGGACTCATTTCGTCGGTACACTCCTACGTCTGGCGTGTTACAGTAAAAGCAGAAAGGGAACTTGTGAGACCAGATGACCTGTTTCCAGTTATCTATTATACAGCTCTCGTGGTTTCGCAATATACAGTCACGATGGTTTGTGTTCGTGTGTTAGCAGTGTCCCCTTTGTGGTACTCTATTTAAGATATTTGTGTTGGTGGGTTCCATCGTAGTATACGTTCTGAAATTCAGCATGTAGACATGCACCAATGGCTTTTACCGGAAGGGTTTCATTTAATGCCTGCTGCTGTTATATTTATTGATAATCAATTATAATTATAATGAATAAATTGAAGTAGCTGGAGTTTGCTTAGGCATTTTGGAGAAAACAAAATGAAACTAATGTAGAAACGCACGATATGCCAGGTAAAATTATAAATTCGGGAATGAATGTACCCGTGAAAGGCCGACCATGTAGGAGAAGTAACTGTGACTGAAATGCATTTTACCACCCTTCCTCTCCGTAATCATAATAGTATATTCTACAAACAGCTAAGTAGCGGCGAGCGCAGATACATTCTTCTATTATTAGTTGTGGTACTACTGCGAAGTTGGAAACATGCATTTTCAAGAACAGCATACGAACCTTAAACTTTGTCAGCGTTAGGGAAAAACGCCTCCGGATATTTACGCAGTGTACGGTGAGTCTAGAATGGAGTGCTCAAAAGCGTTAGAATGGTACGGTGGTTTAAAGATGGTCGAGAATCCTTCACCTATAACGAGCGCTCTAGTCTACCTGTGAGTGCAAGGACGAAATAAAACATTAAGTATGTGGAGCAGTGTGTTCGAAATGATTAACATCAAACAACTGAGGAAATTACTAACGGTAATCAAGTATTTGTGACCACCTGCCAGGGCATTTTGACTGGACATGCACCGCGCGTGTAAGCACGTTATGCCTCGTTACTCAACCAGAGTATCTCGCCAAATACGGAATATATGTGCTGGATTACTCTGCCTGTTTACTGGATTTAGTCTTCTGCGATTTTTACCTTTCTTCCCACTTAAGGAATTGTCTAAATGGGCTTAACTTTGCTTCAGAAGCTGAAGTAAAAGCAGCATCACCGGAGGCATTACGGGAAGTTGCAAAACATGGATTCCAGTATTGCTTTTAACAACTTTACTAGCGCTACCGAAAGTCTACCTTCTGCCAAAGGGATTACTTTGAAGGTGGTTGTAGATTGCGGTAATAAGCTGTGAAACGAGTCCTCGAACTTTTTGATATATTGACATTGTTAGATTTACAAATTGTATCGAACCGTTTCCACGTTTTCGTAAGCTCACCAAGACTTTGTTCATACCTTGTAATATAATTGAAGCTTATGCCCGAGCAAACATCTAAGTGACATTTTCAAATAAAAAAAATCAGGAGTATATTTTTATATATAACATGAAAAATATAAGGCATAAAATATTCATACGTTGCAAGTAGACATGTTAGACTAAAGTCCGCTATCGTGGAAAGTATGAATATTTTATGCCTTATATTTTTCATGTTATATTTAAAAATTTATGTTTTTTTTATTTCAAAATGTCACTTAGACGTTTGTTCGCGCATACGCTTCAATTATTCCATGCTGACGCTTATATAATAAGCTAAAATATATTTAAAAATTAGTTAAAAGTTAATGAAAATAGTACAGACAAAATTGATGACCTATTTTATCATGCATTTTCATAATTTCTGCCTCATGATCTGAGCCAGTAGAAAAGAAAAATACCTTATCGTTATTCATGGCCATTGAAAAGTGATACCGAACTTGGTATGCTATAACGTGATTTGTAACAAAGCGGTAGAAACTAGCATTGTTGTTGGTCTACTTGAATTGAAAGGGAGTTTCATGAGACTGCGCCTTGGTAATTGAATATTTTCCAGCTGTATCAGGTTTCATTTGGTTTTGCATAACAAGATATTTACCTAGTATGGGATGATCGGTTTCTCTTCTTAATTGGATGCAGTTATGTAATAACGATTCAAGACTATTTTTACGTGAGGTTTATTTCTGTCTTCAGAGTGATTATGAAAATCTAAAATGTGTTATGCAAAAATGCCCTAACACCCATATGGGACGTGCTGTTCCCTAGAAACTGTATAGGAGAACACGTTCCTGAAGAAGATATATATATTATTTATAGTGTTGCAACGGACATGTGCAGTTTTGGAGTTTGTTGTGTACATATGCATCCAATTTAACAAAACATTCCTTCATGCATTTACGTAAATACCCTAGATCAGTGATTCTTAACCCTTTTTGAGCGTCGCAACCTCTTTAAAATCTGATGAAAGCTATGGACCCCATCCAGGAAAGAAACGGGCTTAACACATTGATTGTAGGAACAACGAAACACTACTTTAACAAAGAATAACAAAACCGTTACGGTATATTATTCATTCATTAAAGAAAGGGTTTCCTAGTTAAGAACCCCCTTTCTATTGAGAGTTTGGAAAAACTATCAAAATATTATAATTCTCCTCAAATATAAAGTTCTCTGTCAATCATCCTCCATCTCTCTTTCCCTCTATATTCTTTCAGAACGATCATTTAACATATCCATCGGGTAACATGGAAATTAAAATTGCAGTTTAACTCAACGAGCCAATTTAATATTGTACAACTGTATTTCATGGGGTTTGTTCAAATTTACTGATAGGCATCTTAAAACAAGGTTAGCATAAATTAGTTTATTCCGTGCATATTCTTCCCTATCAGGCAAACACAGTCATTCTTTTTACATATATACGTGGGGTGTAGATATAATTTGAAAAATACTCGTCGTAGTCATGCTAGAACCCATTCGAGCGCCAGTTTTCCAAATGAAAGTCGTACACACGATTTGAGGCATAATTCATCAACTAACATTTCTTGAAAGAGTAAATATCAGCATTCCACTTCAGTGTAGAATGGTTGGTGTATATGAGGATAGTGAAATACATATGTGCAGGGATTTAGGTTATATTGCTGAGCTCTCGGCAGTAAGTGATGACCAGAAATTTATATCTACAGTTCTTGTAATAACCAAAATTGCAAAGTCATAGGATTCTGAATTATACCTTATTCACATTTTCACAATACAAGAGGTACGTGATCTTTAACTTTTGGGGGGTGGTATATTGGGCAGGGAAAAACAATTTCTGAGGGTTCAAACTTGCACAATAGTAATCTCTCATGACCGAAATATAGTGAAAAATTAGAAAAAATCACAAAATACAACTATCACACGTTTTCCGAATTTAATAAGAATACCAACACTCGACAACTATACCATACTTCCTGTACTTTTATATTTAAAAAAGAAGTGGTTCCTTCGTTTGATAGTGAGAATTTCATATAATTTAGAGTTACCGAAAAGTATTTTATTTTATTTTGTTTTTGAAAGAAAAACATAAGCATTTATATAATTATTCTCCATTTTTATCAGGATAAACTATCTTCTTTAAGCTATCTCAAAATTATCGTTAAGATCCGGGTCTACTGAAAGAAGACAACAAAAAATATTAACGAAATAAGTCCTTCAGTAGGCTGATGCTCTTTTAAGATGGTTATTAAACTCAAGGTACGGAAAATAAGGCAAGAGGTCATGTTGAACAACCTTTACTTAAAAGCAGCCTCTTACATACTGGAAGAATATTAACGGAATCATGATGGAACGGGGGAAAGCACGTTACTTTGAATACTTCTTTTTATAACATTCCTTTCCCTGCTCCTCTTTGTCAAGGACAGTATTAGATAATCGAATTCTTCAACCGTAAAAGATGGAAAGTCAAAGAACTCCACTGTTCATCTTTAACAGGGCATGCATTCCAGAGATATTCTTAGGTAGTAAGCAACTCTAAAGATTATTCTTTTATAAATGCTGAGGGATATTAAAATAAGTTATCTGTCCCTTAGAGTTTTCCTGTGTAATATTTGTTTTAAATGAATAGCACTCAAATGTGTAGCACTTATTTTTAAAAAAAGTATTTGATGACAGAGCGACCGACATCTACGAATAACTTGTTATTAAAGGAAGTTGGTGTAAAGACTTTTGTTGCGAATATTCAATTATTAAACAATATGTCTTACAAGCTCTATTTAGAACTTTAATAATGCATTTACTTGCTATTTTCTAGGAATTGGCTTAATATTGCAATTGAACGGCACGCAAGTCTTTTACATGGCGAGGAGTCTTTACTACATTACGCCAATAAACATACCAGCCTGCTTCTACTTTAATTGTATATGGTATGTTATTACTGCTGGAAAATGACCAAAAATAGTTGCCAAAAATATCGTTGTTTTCCTAGCAATCGTCAAGCTGTGTATCATTGCCATAAATCATTATTTTGTACTTTTATCAACCATTATGTTTGATTTCCCCCAAAGGAATTTGAAAAAAAATCCTGACGTTCTTTCTACAAAGGGCGATCAACAAATTTCCTTTTTTGGACAGATAGCAACATGTGAAAGAATGGACATTTTTATTCATATTTTTATGTACAGGGTGTAACATAAAGGTACGGGCAAAGTTTGGGAGATGCTTATTCACATGGAAAGCTAGAGGTGCATACATATGATAAGGCCGACCTAAGCTTCAGGTGCCTAAAGGTCTTAAAAGAAATTCAAATATGACAAGGAGCCTTCACAAATGACGTAATAGCGCAAAATATAATGACGTAAGATCTTTAGGATTAGGAATTTACCAGCATGGTTGTACCCCCAAAAATATTCGTGCAAATATTAATATTCAAGATGCAGCTTAGGCATAACATCTATGATTTTCTAGTGTGCTATATTAATCAACGTGCTGAAAAAGTATTTTCTTACATGGTGGAATCCCTTCTACACTCCATATAGTAGACCTTGCTCAAGCACAAATATTAGCTATAACTTCGAATGCGTTACAAATCTTTCCGTATTATTTTTCTAGCGGTTACGTCATTTCTGACGAAGTCATCCCATGTTACTTTTAGGTATCTCAAGTTCAGAAACTACCCACGCATTTTTCGAAAAATTTTCAAATTAATTTTTCCCTTGCTTTACTGTGAGTGATCACCTAACAATGTTTTGCCGTACCTTTTTGTTACATCTTATATTCACCCTGTAAAGCTATTCACTTTCCTCAGCAAAGCAAGACTTGTGGAAAGGTTTGTTGTTCTTGTCGACATAACAGTTATAAATATCGGGAATCACATTTTCAGTCAACGTGGAAGTACTGATGTAACTAAGTGTTGTGTTTGATGAGTGTGGCGGAAATAGGATAAAATGTAGTGGAAAGCGATTTACTACTGACAAGAAAAACCTGTTTCTAGAGCCAAAGTGTTGACCTCATCAGTGATGACCTCGACAATTTGAGTATCGCTGTAAAACGCGCGAGCTAAATGACGTATGTGCTAAAAGACGAATAACACTGATCAACACCATTTTTGGCACAAGGAAGAAATCATGTGTATCAAAGAGAAGGTGGTCGAAATGTACCTAGCCCCTTTTGTTTGCCTATGATGACGTCAGGTGACTTTATTCAACTGCTGAGGAATCCTATAACCGTGTATTGTTACATGTTGTTATATTAAGAAATAAAGAGATAAAAGTTTATTTAATTGATTAAGCTATTTGTATAAGGCAGGAAAGTTCAGATATGGCCATTACAGATATTTTACACATCTAGAGGTCTATTAATGTATGTCACAGCGGTAAGTTAATATACTTAATGTAATGATCCGTGTTGGTCTGAACACCAGACCAGATCGATAGGTTGTAAAACCGAAGGATCACAATAAACTAACGTTTTGGGTAAATCGTTTTTCTCTTTCAGGTTTGATTTACCACTTTTGTAAGAGTAGAGGTTCCTGAACGGTGGAAGACCATTAGAAGCTTCTCGTTTAGTGAATTTTCTCAGCATTCCTCTTATATATGGTTCTTCATATTCTCTGTGGTTTCCCAGAACAGTGGTAGCCTAAAATTTAAAGCTTCCTGTTGCGGATGCCATTCACGAGGTATTTGAAAGGCATATATACTCATCCTTCTTTGGTATGTCAACTATATAAGTGCCAAAAGAAGAACGCATAAGTGTCAAAAGAACTCATCGACAAGCTGGGTATCAGCGTTCCCCCGGTCACAATGCAACCTGATGCGCCAAGACGTCGTTAGTATGATAGTTCAATAACATTCGCGTTGTGAGTAATTCACAGTACTATAATAGTTTACTGCATTACAGACAGCGGAAGGATGCTAAAAACTGTGCCAATCACCTAAACAACTTCTATGTGTAGGGAGCTTGAATTATAATCAAGACGACAACATTTAACGCCTCTAATTAAAGAAAACTTGCGAGATCTATATTTAGGTTGTAAATTAGCAGAGTAATATAAACACTAGATCCCTCACATCTGCTGTTCGACCTGCGTGAAAAATCTGATAAAGTAATCAAAGGGTTCGCACCATATGAGATTCGCAATACCTATGGTATTGCGTGAACCAAAAGTGGAATAAGAAATTAGCACCTACACAGGGTGCAGTATCCGAATGTTTCATCGGCAATGCGGCCAGTTCCGTGCAGTGTAGACTTACCGTTACAACAGCCTCCAATACAACTAACCGTAGAAGAGAAGTCAGAACATGACGCAACCATTGACGTGGCCCAAGATGGTAATGTGTCCTATGCACCACAACTGTTAAAGAAAGATGATTTAAACTGCGTTGTTCGGGATTTTACATTGGGAAAGGAAACAGTTCCCACCAAGACATCTCTGACATAAAAACGAGATGGTAGCTATAGTGGAGTGCACGAATGCTTGCTGATTACTTTTGAACACGCAATGTTGATACTCCGGATGCGAAGTTGCTTAGGCAATCCATACAATTTTCCATATCTTAGGTACCTTCACTGATATCACGCTCATCTCTTTGCATCTTCACCCTGTGTGGCACACAAAAACTGTGCGTAATGAGGACCAACTAGTTATCTCTTTGGCTTCATTGTGCAACGTTCTATTCAGTTGGGATACATTATCTCAACAATGTATCCCATAAACATTTCATTTTGTTGTCCAGTGTAATTGTTGTAAAGTATCCATTGTTATTTCTCATTCTTCTACCCGAAGATAAAATGTTACTACTGACATTTGTAATATCACTCGATTGACAATGATACCTATTGGAGACGTTTCAGAGTTCCGATAAGGAATATTTTCCCTTTTACCTGCAAATCAAATACTTATAGGGGCAAAAAAGAATACAGCATCAGTATTGGCCGATATCAATAACACGCGATTTCAATCGGTGTTGTGATCCAATAAGGGTCAATATCGAATGGGAAACACTTTCGCCGATATTGATTCCGATTGGTATCGACATTGGTAGCTGTACGAAAGCACCATCTTTAGCTGACAGAACGTAGATTTTTACACTAACGATCTTGATTATATTCTGTCTTTTTTCTATTATCTTCATATTTTCTCGTTTTCTTTCATAACTGAAAATTGTCTCACTTGTCTTCAACTGGATTCCAACCTACAACCTTGTGATTTATTGTCTGTTGGTTGAGTCACTCTACCATGGAGTCATCCTTAAAGAACAATAACTCGTATATGCTCTTCATCAACCCTTCGGAATGACATCAGCCGGTGTCGATCTCTATCACGCAATGCCATCTTCAAACAAAAATATTTATCTAAAGTTAATATTTTAATCTCTCAAGATTTTTCTGGATACGTTTTCTGGATAAAGCACAACAAGTTTATCATGTTCACGAAAAAAACTGAATATCGAAATACCACTCCAAGGAGACTGATGTTTAGTCAGAACGGCCAACCGTGATCGATATGCGCGTTATTGGTACAGTATTGGCACGACATTGACCCGTTATCCTCATGCTGCTTGGGAAAATACTCTAGATAAAACATTTATATTACCGAGCAACCGTAACTCAGTTGGTAGAGGGTTTGGCTTCGGGACGTAGAACATTCTGGACTTTCTGGGTTTAAACTCAGCTGCCGAATATCCTGACAATTATCGCCATGGTCTTTTCCTCAATTATACCAGCCAAATGTAGATATGGTACCTCCAACTAAGCCCCTAGCTAACTCTTCCTCGCAACATACCCTGTAACCTACGCCGCCTGAGCCATGCATGTCTGAAGGTAATATATAATTTCAATTCAATTTACCAACACAAGTAATATTGCGATTCTAATGTTTTCACTATATATTTAATTTTTCTTTGGGCTTCTCAAAAGAATCTTCAGTTATTTAAAGATCTCCCAGATATATTAAGTTTCCTTTCTGTTTGAGTATTGTTGGATACTATAATCATCGTAAAATATTACCGGAAGAATAATTGGTCTGTGTATTTTTAATTTCAACTTTTGTTATATTAATCGTAAGGCTAGGAACTTCTGAAGCGAAGGAGACATTTTATTTCTTCCGTGACTTCTTTTTTTTACTTGTTACATATGCTTCAAAGTATTAAAATTTGTATACTTTCTCTATGATCTCATTCTCAATCATTATACTTCAATTACCTTCATCCTGTGTGTTGCGACTTTCACATATCGCTTTAGAAAAGAAAGTCCAGTTGGATTTATATGTGAGGTGAATTGCGTTTAGTACTCTAATGGTCAACTTATAGACATGGTTCAATTCCTTATAATTTTCAGAACCAGAAGAGCTAGGTTTAGTTGCAAGTTCATTGTAAATAAATTTATATTTCGTATTCCGAGCACTCATACGCAGAAAAACTTAAGTGACATTCAACAGAATAAGAATCTAACTAATGAGAATGAATCAGATTATATACCAAATGGGTAAAAAGAGAATCCATGTTATTGACTGGATTTGATCTTTAGAGCAAGGTCCCCGTGACTTTTCTATAAATTTCATACGTGACGAATGGAAATCCATTGGACTTAAGTCTTTTTTAACAATCCCTTTATCTCCCAGCGGTGCTGAGCCACCGATTCAGATGCGAACAATTTTGTCCGTGAGCATAGAAATTCTGTAGAGAGCAAACATATTGTTTGAACAGTTGCTTGTGATCATTAATTGGATTGCCTTCTGGGCAAATAGAAAAGAGTTCCTAGGGAAAGTTTTCTCCAATGTTTTTATAACTTCTCTCTCTCTCTCTCTCTCTCTCTCTCTCTATATATATATATATATATATATATATATATATATATGTGTGTGTGTGTGTGTGTGTGTGTGTGTGTGTGTGTGTATGTGCAAACCTTGCAAAACGGAATTCCCAGTTTCTGTGAAAGAGTTCTGCTTCGCTGAATTATCGACTGTGTTTTGTTGCAAAACTTTAAATCGTCCCAAGCGTATACTTATTTCACAGTGAAAGTAATATATAACAAACTGTTGTTGTACTTCCAAATCGGGAAAAGTAAATTTGTTTTACATCAGAAGGTATTTCATTTTAGGAAAGCTACCATGAATTACAGTATGAAGAGAAAGTATCAGAATATTTCTAAGTCCATTGACAGCTTGAGAATATTTATTAAAAAAAGAGAATGGAGTTATATTTTTCTAATTATTTCTGAATTGTACAAAATGATGTATGATTAGAACTTACGAAAGGGTGTCAAAATGCAAATTATAGTCCCACGTAGTAAGAGTTTACTAATGCTTCTGTGAGTCAGTCAGTCTGGCGTAGTATTGTGGTACGTTCAGTGGAATACGTGTTTCACAAATTTAGGGCACCCAGCTAGGGCACCCAAACGGCATTTTCTTATCCTGTATTCGTGTCAGGTAAATAGACATCCTTTTTCTCGTTCCTTCGTCTCTTTCATACTAAAATCAGCAAACATCATGAGCACATTTTTTTTTAAAATGTTCATGTATTAGTATCGATGAATGTCTGTTAGACAGAGGCAGTGAAATGACAGAGAAAGAGAAAGCGGAGAGGAGAATAAGAAGAAGAAAAAGAGGGAGTACAGATAAAAGTATGGAATTTAAACGTAGTAATAAAGAACCTAACATTATAGAGTTCAGTTCCCACAAATCTAACAGCAAGATAGAAGTGACTTTTGGATTTTATATTTTCCAGGGCTATTCGAATATATAGAGGATACTTCAAAAATTCATTAAGTTACTTTCAAAATGGAGACCAAACTTGGTGGTCAGATTAAATACTCATAATTTCCAGAGAAACTGCAGAGTTTTGAGACACATCTAGAATAATATCAGAAGTGTAACACACATGCTTTGTTTGCATGTGGTTCGGTTGCAAATTCGGCGGGGCTTATTGAACGTACTGGTTTTGAATACATTGTAATCAAGGATAAGACAATTCACAATTCATCACAAAAAAATCACCACTACCTCAGGACGTCCCTGATCTTGTATTTTGCACACTCAACCACTCCCTTTCGTATTCCTTTTCCAATAGTCAAATTCAGTTTCTTGCGTGATCATTTCCGCTTTTCATCCTTGTAGGTACTATCTTCAGATTCTCTTGTATTTGAGTTCTACTTTACCTGTATCTTTGGGGCCTCCACCTACATCCGTTGCTGGTAGAATGGCAGTTGAGTCAGTAGGGGGATTACTTCACTTGGTCTTGTCTGTAACTCCGCAGGGTGAGCGCTCACACTTTCCTCACTCACGCCAGATCTAACACACTGAACTTCCGGTACTAATGTTTTGGGAGCGAGGGGGGCGTTGACGTTGATTGAAGTTATAGTTGTTTCTATGAAGCCGAAATTATTGTAGTTTCTGATACATGCTGGAACTCTTGTTCTTCAATTACTGCTGGGGTCGCTGCTGTTTCTAGCTGGTCACCTTCTACAGTATTAATAACACCATCGGAGGAACCGAGGTTGTTTACTATTTGTTTAGTTATGATGTCACAATTCAAGAAGGAAAATTTAGTTTTTAACTCCCCGCGTTTCCCATTAACTTCTCCAACTGGTGGAAATTCTTCGTCTCGGAATCTAGGAGTACTGGATGCCGAAGGCCCTGTCCCTTTTTTCACCATCTGTTCACCACTCACAACACGTTGGTCACATTCTTGATACATGTGTAAAGCACTATTACATTTATAGCAGCTTTTTACCTGATTTTTATATTGGGCTAAGTAGCGTCGGTTCCCGATCACTATAAACGTGGGAATGTCACTACTAAGTTCAATATATATTAATTTCCCTCCTGTTGGTACTCTGTAACGATGTCCTGAAATATAATATTCGTACCTGATTGTTTCACTATGCCATACTTAGATATTACATATTGAATGTCCGTATGAGGCATTTCAGTCGGAACTACCGATAATTTTATAACCGTAATCGGTTTATCACCTAATTCTATTTTTACTTGAAAACTTTGGTATTCGTCTTTAAATTCGATTTCATTCCAGTATTCAAGTAAGATTTGTTCACATAAGAAAGCAGAAACTAACTTCACATAAACACATTTTCGGTAACCATTAAAGTTGAATTGTTAAAATTTGTAACTCTTCCAATTTAAACAACTCATAAAGAAAATCGTGCACTTTACACGTGACTGAACGTTGTACAGCTGTGGAAAAGTCCAAACGTAAGGTGTTAAAACGTCTCACTCCCATTCCCGCGTCCAATTTCATTGCCGATACAGCATATGGTATTCACGATGAAAGCGCTGTGAACACGTCCACTCGCTAACGCAGCTACGCTGCGTCTGAGCTACGGCGGCTCGGTAGAAGGTCACAGAGTGATGCAACGTAGAACTAAAGGTACTAAACTAATTGTCATTGTCGCCGAAAACGTAATGAAGTTTTCATACAAACATTCACATAGACCTACAGTGTACAGTTGATTCAAGAAAGAGCTTGTAGGTCTAGCTTTAAACTGTTTGGAGTATTACATATACTATTACTTTGCACATTGATATATTTGTGTTAGGATAACATTAGTCTCGTCAATCCTTGAGTAAACATAAGAGCTCCACTTCTTTCAGATGAATCAAGTGCAGAACTTAAGACCTTTCAGCCGTTCTCTGGGATGGAAAACTTTGTGGAAACCGTGAAAGAATACAAAAAGAGCTTAATAGAGGTTCTTATTGATGTCTCTGTTGAATTTCATTAAGACAATTTTAAGGCTTGAAGATAACCGTTGTGAATGAAAACGTAAACAAAAATAAGCAGAATAAAATGGCATAAACAACGAAAGTGAATATTTAAGGAAGGATATAGAAGATACGGTTCAAACAGAAAAACAATACTTCAAATGGAGACATTACTCTTTGCGCGCATAAGTAATTGATTATCTCCAAATTAGATCCGATATATTATTTTCTGGGTGTCCATACTATGAATTGATGGTCTTTAGGCACCTTTGACTCAGGTCGAGGGAGAAGAATGCAAGAAGAAGTTGTCCATGACCAGCGGTATAGCCTGACAAATTGCCTCGGGGGGCTCACATTTGCTTGTTTATCAAAGAGTATCACATACTTCGTGTTTATCCAAAAATAATTCAGCATTTATTCAACCAAGGTTTAGTGCATACTGCATCTGAAATCGTTCAGTTTGGCTGCTCAACTCCTTGCAATAATAAGAATAAGAATATTTATATTCCTTGTATGGAAATTTTCGAAACGTGTATTCTTTTATTTTTATACCAACTGATTACTTAATGGCGGTCAGTTTTGTATAGCAACGCATACAAAAATGTATGTTAGTAAATGTTTACGGAAAATGTAATGCCTGAGGAGTGATCTATCAGCTAGGACATTCAAAGAAAAAGCATTCTTTCCAAGAACATCTGCTTCATAATTTTAGTCCTCTGCATGAAAAACCTAAAACGTAATCGAACTAGTCAAAATAGTATCAAATATGGAAGTGAAGATAGAAACAATTTCGGTTTTCAGAGCGCTTTTTTTTCGCTCGGAAGGGACTGAATATTAAAGTTGATAACTTGTACAGTATCATAGTATATTGAAGGTATACAGAATATGAACTTCCTTAAAAATCCCCCAAAAAATGCATTTTATGTATATTGCAGGCATATTTCTGGTGGAACAAAATATAAAAGTCTATTTTTTTCACACGTTATATAGGTATTTTGTGTCAGGAAAAACTACGGTAGAAATTTTAACTTTAATGATATTTGAGTTTGAAGGGACTTACAACTTTGCAAATTATTCATGCACGATGCTAGTGCACGCTTTGGTAGGAACATTGAAGATTCGTATCTCCGACGAGAGACTAGACAAAAATATATTTTTTTGCACAATGCATACTCTTATGTCAGAAGCAACAACAGTAGAAATTTCAACTTTGATATTCAAGATTGAAAGAAGTAAGAGATTTGCAAATTTGGAATGAATAATGCTCGTGCGTGCTTTGGTAACTCGTATAAAGAATGGATGTTAAAAGAAATACGCTTTATCACCATTGTAATAAGAACTATTTTATTACTGTGATGATAAATGATATGCTTAAGTAATGAGATGCAGATAGCTGTGTAAGCGCTGTACACATACATAGAAAGGTGGCAACGTTTTGCAAGAAGCTTGGTTGCATAATGTAATGATAAAAGACAGAGTGGTAATGCGGAGTAGGCATTTTGCCAATTGAACACTCGATATATCAAAAAAGTAAGTTTTCTTACAAGGATCTTTCAGGATCTACTTTACGTATTCACATCTTTCTTTGGCACTCTGGTGGTAATATAACATTTACAAAGGCAAGCACGAGCATTATTCACCCCCCTCCCAATTTGTAAAGTTGTAACTCCCTACAAACTCAAATATCGAAGTTGACATTTCTATTGGAGTTTCTTCTGGCTTAAGTGCCTAACGTGTAAAAAAAGTATTTTTTTTATCTGGTCTCTCTCCAGAGATAAGGGTCTGCAATATTCATACCATAGCGTGCATTATTCACACTCAATTTGTACCAAATTTGTAGCTCCCTTCAAATTCAAATATCAAAGTTTAAATTTTTACCTTAGTTCTCCTGACATAAATGTATGACGTATGGGAAAAATAGCTTTTTATATTTTGTTTCAACAGAGACATTGAACCTTCAATATGCATAAAATACGATTTTGGGAGGGGGATTTTAAAAAAATTGTAAACAATTATCAAAGCATATATCAACCTTTAACGTACATGTGTTGTTAGTGCACAAAAAATCTATTTTTATATTCATTCTATCTCTTCCGAGCGAAAAACCACTTTGAAAACAGAAATTGTTTTTATTTCAACAACCACATTTGTATACCCTGTTGACCAGTCACATTACGTTTAAGGTTTTGCATGCAGAGAACTAACATTATCCAGCAGATTTTTTTAAAAAAGAATGATTTTTGTTTGAATGTCCTATGATAAACTAGTCCGCAGAAACTACATTTTTTTCGTAAACGTCTGGTAACACAAATTTTGTCCTTCACCGCAATACAAAAATGGCTACCATTAAGTAATAAATTGGTATAGAAATAAAATAATACTCATTTTGAACTATTCTTACACAAGAGACATAAATATTTTTTTAAAATGTTTTTTGAAAAAGGTCAAACAGTCAAACTGGACGATTTCAGATGGACTGTTCTAGAAATATCGCGTACATCTACTGAATTCTCCCAATTTTCATTTGGAGGCATTTGCACCATTTGTGGGGAGCATGGCTCCCTGTGCCCTCCGTGGCTACACCCCTGTGCATGATGTAGTTTCAGGGTACCATCAGATAGCCTAATGTGACTGAGGAAAACCATGTAAAATCTTTAATCGGAAAGACTGACAACTCAGCCATGACTGCTTGGCGTATAAATAGGTGTGGCTTTTAACAATTTCTCCAAGCCCAGTGTAGTATGATATTTGCAATTAGGTGCATTACCAGTACTTTTTGTAATTTGATTTTCTTAGTTATTGTATATGATTAACTACTTAGATACATGGAAATTTGAAACCACTCTTTCGTTATTGTTTTTTCGAGTTACTTTGGAAATCCATGATGCCCTGAGGTCATTTTAATGTGGGGTAAATAGCAAGTAATGTTTGTATTGTAAGGTCAAGTAATGTCTTTGTGTTGTAATATTTTCAGGTAATAGTTCCAATTAAAATCACTCTTGTTGACTCCTGTTATAGACATTTATATTAAGTTAATAAATCATACAAATGTATTACACAACTTTTCTCTGCTTTAGCTATAACTTGCTATTTTTAATAAACGTAAAATGAACATTCCATGAAATTCGACTTTCGACAATTACATGGACTGATGACGTTGTTGAATACTGGAATACAGATGTTTAGGATCTACTTGAAATCATCTGATAATATTTTCAATTATTCTTAGAAATACAACTCCCTGAAGCATCGTTGTGTGCCCGTTTACTTTATCCAATACAAATCTATTTTTATATTGTATGTTACATCTATTTCTAACTAACTTAGATAAAAGAAATATCATATCTACTAATTCTAATTCTCGAAGTAGCTAATGCGGATATGCATAGGATGCATGGATTAGTATCTGGTAGACTTTCTTTACAAATGTAAACACAAACAAACTTTAAACATTAGTCGAAATGCATTGATATTCTAAAACGACTTCTTGCATAAACCTGATATATAATGTATCATTTGATTATTTGATATCAAACTTCGGACGAAATATAAAAAATAATAAAATATTTTTTCACAGACCAAAGTTTCGTGTAAGAAACAGTTACCATAGTTTGAGAAAGTCTGTGGCAATAAACTTTAAGTATTTTAATCATCTTCTGAGATTTTCCCCACATCTAAACCTTTCCTCACATGAGAAACAACAAAAGGGACAACCCATGAAAGAAAATTACAGTGATGTGTGAAGTGTACAAGGTTTTAGCATCATAAAATTATAATGTGTTTCAGTAATAGAAAAACTCTCTTCATATACGCCACTCTTGTGAAGAATATTTCAGTCTATTAGTTGTAAACAGAGCAGAAGGCTTATCTTTCTTGTGTACCAGTTAAGTAGACTTTTCGTCACAACATATCTGGAGAAGAAAAATCCATGTTCAAAAAGGGAAAAACTTATTTTACTGAATGTGTTGTTACGCATGACAGGCTTCTATTTTAAACCATAAAGTTACCAAGCTATTCCACTTCAGGATTCACGTATCGAGTTGAAAGCCCGAATCTAAGCTTTCCCGCTGTCGATACCATTTCTTCTGGCACGATTTATCCCATAACCGAAAAGAAAGAAGTATTGCCATTATTATATGGAAGCGACGGTGTGAATATCTGAACTAGAAATGTCTCGTGTAAAGGTGTGGAAAAGACTCGTAAGGTGACATAAGCAAGGTATATAACATACAAATAAGGACAGGGAATCCATTCCTTGTGAAACCCTTGCCATCCTCTACATGCCATGCACACGAAACAACGACGCTTAGA
The DNA here is from genome assembly GCA_022664845.1 of Lepisma saccharinum. Classification (NCBI taxonomy): domain Eukaryota; kingdom Metazoa; phylum Arthropoda; class Insecta; order Zygentoma; family Lepismatidae; genus Lepisma; species Lepisma saccharinum. The sequence continues at coordinate 22,983 of JAGDQP010005615.1, forward strand.
ATGCAGAGGTACAAGTTGGTTAAAGAGAAAGAATGAGCCTACAGAATATGGACGAAGCAAAATGCTCTCTTTTTCTCTTTTCCCATTCCCTTTTGCACTTGCTTTTCAAAACTGAGATGGGAGAAATATTGACTGCATATGGGGAAACAACGAACATCTACCTCGGTTCACAGGACCATCAAAATTCACGGCTCGGCGATCAAAACACCGGTTGGTGGTCTCGTTCATCTCGTCGAGCTGTCAATGGCAACCCACGTCACCATCCTCCTGCTTCTACTTCGCTTTTCACTGCAGGCGTTGTTAGAGAAAACACCAAACGAAACCCAATAAGGTTTACCTTTTGTGCTTACAGTGATTTACGCTTCTGTTTTTTTCCTAATACATTGCGAATAGCAAATATATTAAAGTGACTGGAAGCAAACTAGCTGAATGATGTAGGTAGGAGTCAATATATTGCTCAAAGGGTTTTAATTAAAACCAAATATCATTTATAGAGTTGTTTTTTTTAAATAGAAGCTGATTTGTTACTTGTCAAAACATGAAAATATAAATGTGTGCTCCATTTTATATACATATGAAACTGTAGAAATATAAACACATGTTTCATGTAATATTGATGACTACATATAGAAACGAAACCGCTGTTATATCTTATTGGATTTTGAATTAAAAAGACACTCATGATTAATGTTGTACTAGTGGTGGGTCACAGCAACCTTCATTAAGAATTTTGCAAGTTGTTAGTTAACAGATGTAAAGTATTCCAAAAATCTTAAGGTCACTTAACGATACGTTAATTCTTAACAAATATTGGTGAAATCATCTCGCGGTCTATGTGTATATATACACTATCGTCCGAGAAGTAATTATTCACCAAATGACTGCTACTGATTGGTCTCCTTTGGTTGTCATGTGACTTGAACCATATAGGATTTGTTTCAGTGAGCAACAGAATCCATTTTGTAGAGCGGCAGTCGTTCTGAGTAACGGGAAAGTATAGGGGCATTATATAAATATAACATTCTCAAAAACAAGATATAGTGGGAGATAATCATTAGGTAGGAGTTCCAGGAAGCAACAGGGGTACCCGTTTCCATTGCTTAACGAACATTGCAAACAGGAGTCAATCACATACGGTAGTTAGGCAAATAAACTGCACATAAGCCCCATACCTGGAAGAACAATAAAGCCCAGGGGGTTAAGTAGTGCTTGGCCATAGATTTCTACAGTAGAAGACCAGAGGGTACTATATGGCAACTCAGTATCATGGGAAGCCTACCGGATGATATAGTGCGTCGTCTGCTGTGCTAACTATGACTGGGAACTTGTGAATGGGTTCTAATAAATCGCACGCAAACTGTTGGGTTAAAATATGTTGCATGTGATTTCAGATTCATCCTCTTCGTACGAGGTGGATGATAATTTGTTTTTAGAATACTTAAATTCGATGCGAATTCCAACAATCCGGAGACGCCCCAACTATTGTCAAAAATTGGAATAATGTTGATTTCTTTACAAGGTTCAGACTTACAAAAGAGACCGTGAAAGAAATAGTTCCTCAAATTGATGACATCTTCAAAACACCTACTAACAGTCACACTTTTCATGGTATTTACGGTTTTCTGTCATAATTACTACGCATGTTTTATCGTGGGAGCTGCTCCATTGTAATCACTTGACGGCTCTTGCACTCCTTATCATATCTGATGCAATCTAAGTTCAATTAACGTAGCAAACTAAATCTGAAGATAGAAAATGTAAAGAAAACGTGATACAGTTGAGTACAGGAACCATGAAATTATAACAATAGAGCAGTCTCACTGGATTTCCATCTACTTTGTAACTTTTGTACTACTATACTTCGTTTTGTTAACTGAAACAAGGCGAGTACGAGAAGGTTCTAGATCTCTGATACGCCTACGTATTTTATAGTTACTAACTAAACTCTTTACAGATGGATTTATTATTTTATGTAGACATTATTTACACAACATTGAAATATTTTAACACGCTACGTAGGTAAAAAAAAAGCTTTTCTCAAACATTGCGTTGGCGAATTCATCTAGAAATGGAGATCAGCTAAAATTTGGAATACACAGTTAGATCGTCCACAGTTAGCCCTTTCTGGTGGAGTTTACGAGACGTACTTCAAAAGGCTTGTAGACTCTACAATTAAATTGTAATTTCTCGGCTTATAATAGTTTAATATTTCTTACATAAAGGGCATGCAAATGTTATTCCGTCTCTTGTACAAAGCGTATAAAGTAATATGTTACTCCTATGAATGCGCTTCGTAAATTTACAGAAATACATAAAATAAAGCTACCTATGTAAATAGTAGATTTAATTGCTCATAATTCTACATATAAAACTTTACAACAAATAAATATCCGAAAACATATTTCTACATCTGAAAGAAATGATAGGACTAACACATGGTTGTCTTTCATAGTTCACCTCATTATAAATATCAAAGCGTATTTATACCTTTTAAAATATATTAAGTACCTCCAATTGTTCCTCTTCTACTTAAGTCTCCAACATCATTCGACCAACATTTAAACAACAAAAATATCAGCGATAATTTGAACGTATCTCCTACAAAGTTATTTAATACACGCCACGATAACCATGCGGTCAGCCGTCTGGGCGACGTTGCCATTTTTTAATACCTTTCTCCGGCCTTCTACTGGAGAAAGGTTCTGCCTTAGCCCATCGCCACTGAACAGTGAATGGACTAGTGGAAATCGGTTATGTAGGGTGACGAATTGAGGTTCATGCTGTTTGGGTTTAATGGATGTGTATGGCTCTGGTTGCTACTTGGGAAAACTGGATGTTACCAGAGTGCATAGTGCAGACCATGAAATTTGGTGATTGTGGCATTATGCTGTGGCGTGTTTCACGTACTACGATGTGCAAACACTGGTGGATTAAAGTGGTTACACAAACGCAATAGTATTTTAAATTCTAGACAAAGAGATGCTCGCAACATTTTTGTGTTTTTATGGAACAGAAACCTTCAATTGCAAGATGGCAATGTCACGTGTCATGTTGCTGTTGCTACTATGGGGTGGTATGAAGAGAACTTTGTTTAACGCTAGGATTGACCTACCGAGAGTACCGACCTCAAGCCCACAGAACACTTCTGGGGACGAGCTGTCAATGTCACATGTCAAAGATTTTGCAAGAGGAATGGCGGAACATTCCAGAGGACTGGACTTTATCTACAACCTAGCTGAAGGCATGCTGTAGATGGTGGCTGTTGTAATAGCAGCAAACGGTGACCCCATCGGGTTTTGACAGGACAAGGACCTCAGCTAAATAGTTCAGGTAGGTGACCAATTACTTTCCATGACCAATAAAATTGTATGTGTAGCTACGAGTCAACGGGAAAGTTTTAGCAATCTTCATTAAGTATTGTTGAATCATTAAGTAACTTTTAGAGCTTTGAAATAATACATTGCATCCGTTAACTAATGATTCGTTGAATTCTTCACGAAAGGTTAATATTTCATCTGACAAACAGGCGTAACTCGATCTTTATTAGTTTCTTCTGTACAGAAAACATAATTGTGGCATAAGCGCCACTTTCGAATTTTGTATTATCTGACAAATGGATGAAAGCGACAGAGAGTGGTATCAAGTCACTTGAAACTTGTTTTGAAAGAGTGCTTCTGCACAAAAATCAATATTTAACTTTAAAGATAGGTTTAATTTCCATTGCAGGGCAGGTGATGTCTTTAAAATGTTGTCCTGTAAAAAAAATGCTTTCTTGTCGCTTACGTCCCTTTGTCATACCGACGACGAAATGTTTTATTGAAGAAATACGGAGATGCATCCTAGTTGCCAAGTTGGACTCCAACTAAAATATTGATTCAACACGAAGAAGCTGTTTTCTTCTGTTCAAAAAAGAAGGGTTTGGATACCCTGGCAGAAAATAGGAGTGTTATCCGCTCGCTTTGTGAATGCTTTCCGAATAAACCTGAGTCAATACCTTCTTAGTAACAAATTAGTATATTAATACAGGACTTACATGTTATAGATTAATATGTATAAATACAAATATCCAAAGAACATTGAGCTTCTATTGCGTAGATAATTTCAATTATATTTCAGAGTTCTAATCCGAAACTAAAATGCCCCTATGAACAGCAAACAGCAATAAATCACTTTAACTAAGCAGCAGAAATAAAATCTTGTGTAATCACATCAGAAACTGTTGGAAGGACGTTTGACACTTTATCATACAAAAGATGAAAGGATTCCAAAATCATTACACAGATGACTTTAATTTATCATTTCGTACAGAGCCCTTGACATTTCCCTTGAATTTCAGGCACCTTTCCCAAAATGAGCTGGACAAAATGCCACGGTAAGGTAATTGTACAACATTTTCACGCAAAGGATCACGTGGTGGTGAGGCCTTGTATCCATACTTAATTTAATGAAAACAAGATGACAAGGTTACCACATTTAACTTTATTTAAGAAATAAAACATCCAGCGATATCCCCCACCCCGTTTGGATCTTTATTATTTAATTATTTATTTAATTGTTATTTATTATATTTTGGGACTATTTAGTTTTATTTATTTTATATTTTATTTATTTATTTATTTATTTATTACGCTTTTGTTTATCTAAAGTATCTTTTGTGCCTCGATTATATTTCCTTGTTTGTTGTTCCCTTTTACAAGTTTGTGATAGCGGTATAGTTGACTAGGGGTGTGGCCTGTGAGAGAAGTACTGTGATTGGTTACAATTTGTTTAGTTTTGGAAAGTGAACTGATTCGGAGACGTGATTGGCGGAGGACGTAGAAAGAATCTTTAAGCCCATTGGTACTTTTTATGAACTGTTAGCATTTATTAATGTGTCCTCTGAGGATGATGTTGTTAGAACATTGGAACCATTACGCTGGTTGTGTGTGTGTGTGTGTGTGTGTGTGTGTGTTTTTTTTTTTTTTAAGATAAAGTGTGATAGTCTTGTCAGCTTCTTTAAAGTAAAGCAAAGGATCAGAACTACACATGCAGAAAAACATTTTCTTTCAAGTCCATCACATGCTGATACAGTGCGAATTTTCTAATAGATCCGAACTCCGTGTTTACAACATACAAAAAATCATACTGTTCATTACAACCATACAAACTTACTTATCTATTTTCAGTGTTTAATAGCTGATCATTACATTGCAAACCTCGACAATAATTGTGTGCGTTTTATGCGTAATTATTAGGATTTGTGGCGTCTAACTCAACTGACATCTTTCATAATTCTATCTAAAGAGACAAGTTCATTATTGACAGCAGCATATTATATAAGAATGTCTCTCTAATTATTAGTGTTATGTAATAGTAATCACGAGTACGTAAGGAGGAAAAAAATTATATTTCTTATTCAGACGTGTCTAGTTCTTAAAAATTATAAGTGGCTTGAATATGAACGTATATATATTTTTTGCACATTTCAGAAAACAACGTGTATTTTAAATGTTATTTACATATTTCTTTTAACTCCTTTTAGCCCTTCAGTTCTTTGCTATTATCTTTTGCACGGACATGTCCTCGAATAGTTTTCTGTAGGTGGGTAATAACTGAACCAACAGCAAAAATTATATGCGTATATCTACGTTATAGATAGATAAATCTGCTTGCTGCTTTTACAGAAGATGTGCCAGGAGAAGAAACCTGATATCAAAACAAGAAAAAAGGTTTCTGCGGATATGCGAAAACTTACATAGTGTCAGAGTTAGAGGCTTCGAAAGCGTGGTAAAATGAAGTTGAGGCCGGAGTATTTCGAATACCAAGAACCGCGCAACTTCAGGCAATAGTCACAGACGTCAAACGCGCTATATCCAAAAATACATATTCCACAAATGTGCAAGCAATGAGTAGCGGAATCCCCATAGAAAAAGGGGAATAGCCGAATATTTCTACTTAGAAAAGTGTGACAAAAAGTCTCTGAAACGATATGGCAACAAGAATTAGTCAATCTTAAATAGACTGCTCATACAGATGTAAGTCTGTAGAGGAAAAACACACTGTGAATAGCTGTATACTTTCACAGTAAAAGAGAATTAGCAGATGTTCAAGAAACATCTCCCCACCACTGCAAAGTAAAGCAAGAGTCATTAATCAGTTCAATGGTGCTAATGAACGCCAGAAAAAGTTACAAGACGTGCCAATATTATCAAGCACAGGCCTGTATTTGACGGTAATGTCTTATATCTCATTCGATACCTGCCTGGAACACACTTTTGCATCGTGGAAAGGAGAGAAATAAGCAGGGTTAACAATAGTCCGTACAGCGCTGTTGTCAACTGAAAATAAAATATTAAAGAAAGGGTACGTATAAGTGGGTCTAAATATATGAGGAGAAACGTCGGGTGGTGCTTCCTGGCAGGATGCGGAGCACGAATGTTATTCTGGGTATTAGAAAAGGCGTGAAATGCACGGTTTACAACAATGCTAGAAGATTACATAACAAAGAACTATAGCTTTCTGACGTCTGGTCGAATGAGTGAGCGTTGGTGAGTGAACGTTCGATGGTTCCTTCCCTTGTCCGTAGTCCAGACTCTGTGCACCCCACAAGTAAAGAGAATCAAGAGGAGTTGGGTCCGGCGAACGGCAGGGTCATGTAACGGGATAGTACTGACCGAACCATCTTCCGAAAGCTATTTCTCAGACACTCACAAATGGGAAGACAGAAGTGGACGACAGCTTCATCATGCATTTATCAAGATTCTAGTTGAACTGTCAGCTGTACACCTTCTAGCAACACGGGTAGTGCGTCTTGTAAGAACTGCAGTTATACTTGAAATTAACAAATACAAAAGACAGCCACCATGACCGGGATTCGAAACCTGATCTATCAGTTTTGGTTATGCTGATCATTACACCACCTCGGTATATATGGAACTTTCTCTATATAGAATGTTCCTCACGCCTTGACACTCTCACAGCTACTTACTTCTGGTTGTCGATCCCAGATACTCCGCTACAGACGAAGACTTCAGTTAAGGAATCTCCTGCAATTTTGCAGTGCTAGACAATATTATGTGAATACCTTTTCACGAGAGAACCTCGTGTACAGTAAATATTTCAATTAAAACCTAATAAATGACAGACACCACGACCGGGACTCTAACTCAGATCTCCCAGTTGCAGTACGTCTTTCGGGAACAATGAAGACTCAATTAACTGATGACTAAGAATACCAATCCAAAACATTGATTCCAAAATGTTGTTGATGACGTGATTTGATCATTGCATGGAGATATTTCTATGCCCATATGTGCTCGTTGTGGTAGTTGATAATGCAATCTCTAGCAGAGATGGCTTAATCTGTGAAGAGAACCAACGACATAAATTCTATAATGCTTGTTGCAGGAATCAGTTACAAAACCCATCCCATGGGTGAAAATCAGCTGGCTGGTAATAGGGATAAAAGCGTTCTCGCGTAGAATCGTCAACATAATGTTATAGAATGCTGACAGACTACCTGTTTTTTGTTCATAATGGCATTATGCACAATATCAATTAGAACACGTTCTTCTAATCCAGGTGTACGAACTTCACACGTATGTCCGAAACTATGGACGGGGGTAAGTGTCCCCTTCTCACGTTTGACGACACAATGAAACTAATGTTTGATGATTTGGTTGGTGTCCGTGCGGGTATGATGCCTATTATATCTTCTCAGCCTCCCGATTATTCCTATTCGTATTGTTATACGTACATATCAGCTCTGCCTGTTCCTGGTATGAATGATGGATCATTGTTATACGTACATATCAGCTCTGCCTGTTCCTGGTATGAATGATGGATCATTGTTATACGTACATATCAGCTCTGCCTGTTCCTGGTATGAATGGTGGATCATTGTTATACGTACATATCAGCTCTGCCTGTTCCTGGTTTGAATGCTGGGTCATTCTCACAGCCCTACACGAGAGATGCCAGAAATCATTAATCAATTCAATTCGCAGCACTACACAAGACAGTTACACCACGAATCTGTACTGGAAATACAACACTGTCCATATTTTGCTTGATGATAATTTTCTCCACAAATGTGTATTGTAGACACACAGCACGCTGTATAGCGCCCTTCTAACAGATTCATACGCTGGTAACAAAGACTATCTTTGTAAACAACATTGCTGACATCAGAATCATTTGCTGGAACTGAAAAACATAGGTACATTGTTTAGTAGTTTAGTAGGAATGTAGATAAAATCATAATGTCGATTACCAATATTGTAATGTCTATGTACTAGTTGTAGCGACTTTATTTTCAATTTGTGTAGAGTATTGCATTTTTTGTCTTACAGTTAACCTAGGTGATATCTCGGTTGACTTCTTCAAACACAATTTCTGCACCAACAAATCTGGGAGCGGTTTGGAATGTGGGTGTGGGTGTATAAACATACAAAATTGTACAAAGCTTGAAGTGAACTTAGAAGTGGATTAATACTTTAATTAACTTGGGAT